>RJWJ010042362.1:0-13099 GCA_004363605.1 Indri indri | reverse complement strand
GCGTGCCTGTAGTCCCAGTTACTTGGGAGGCTGAGGCAGGAGGATCGCTTGAGCCCAGGAGTTCAAGATCATAGTGAGCTATGATTCTGCCACTGCACTTCAGCCTGGGTAACATAGCGAGAAAAAACAATTCTTTTAAATTGCACGACATTCTGAGTAGCTTGACGGAGTCTCTCACAGTCACATTCAGGACGTGAATCATCCCTTTGACTGGTGTATCCACGCTGTATACACTCCCTCCTGCCTGTTAGTCATTTAGGAGGCGTCTGGGTTGTCGGATGGAAAAAACATAGTATATGTGGGGTTCCCTGCTATTGGCGGTTTCAGGCATCCACTGGGGGTCTTGGAAGGTGTCCCCCAGAGATAAGGGGGGGCAACTGTACATAAAATGCTCCCCATCCGACTTAAAGGCGTCACAAACCCACCTCCCCAATCCCTCTCCCCCACCCCCCCCCAGCACTGGCCAATCAGAGTCAGGAGGAAACAGACCTCTTGCCGCCTTCACTGTCCTCCTCTTCCGGGAGATGCCGCTGACATTTTCTTTGTAATTGTCCAGATCCTGTTTCCACCAGAGCCCCCTTCCTCTGGCTGCCACCATCGATGCGGGCTGAGGACATTATTTCTCTGTCCTGGGCTCACTGTCACCAAGACCAGCCTGAAGGGGCCTTCTTGGGGGGCAGCTGTGGCGTCGTTTGTGGCTGGAGGGGCGGAACTTCTGGGGCTGCCGAGGGGGATGCCACTTCGCCCTGGGGAAACTGTGTCTTTTTATGAACTTCCAAGTCCAGAACCGTCCTGTTTTCCTTTTGCCCGGCTCAAGCACTCATTATACTTACTATTACCATCAATGTCGCTGGGCACCCCAAATTCAATGGTCCGTGAACTGAATTGTGTTTCAGATGTGGGCAGGGGGCCTTGACTGGAAAGGGGTGCAGCAAAATCTTGGGTGAAAGAGGACCCTTTAAATGTTTTAAACTCATGATAATTTGTTTTGCTCGTATAGATTTCCAAGTTTGGAGTTTACTTTAAGAGAGTGATAATAGCTCCCACTTCTTGAGGGCTTACTAAGTGCCAGGCGTTTTTCGTATTTTAGTATTAGTATTTTAGCTTTTAGTATTTTGTGTCCAGAAACCTCCCCTGCCAGGATTTGCTCCGGGAAGTTCGCCCGCATTCTTTATATATTCACTATATACACGATGACTAGTGCGTGCACTCCTTCAGCCTGGAAATATTTTACCCTGTAGCAAAGTTTGTTTCTATCGCAAGCCTCCCTTCCGCCCCTCCATACGGCGGTGCAAACTGTTTCACGAGCGTCTACTAGTCCCTCCTGCCACCTGTGACATTCCTTTGAGAACGTCCCGGCCAGCCATCTGCCCTGGTCATCTCCGTTTGATCTATGAAATTGACAACTTAATTCTCGAAGGTTGCGTGGTGATGGAATTAGAGGGAAAGATGTTAGGATAGACGATCGATACAGGCGGTGATGGGTGAAAACATTGCATTTGAATGTCCGGTTTGACTTTCTAAACTTGACTCTCTGCCTTTGCATCATTTCCAAAGGCGGGAGTAAGACAGCTTCAGCCGCCCGGCTTGTTTGCCTTTTCAATCTTTGTGGGGATCGCGTTTTGAAATGAAATCAATAGTTCAGTTCTCAGTTAGCAACACAGTTGCCCTCCGTGGTAACTCGGTGTTACTTTGGGAACCTGCAAGGAGAATTGTATGGGGGAAATTTCTACGACTGGTGCAGACAGCGTCATCTCAGGGTCTAGGCAGCTCAGCTGGAAAGGATGAGCCCTGAAAGCTCAGCGAAAAGAGCTGCAATTAACGTCTCTTTAAGGGCTGCCCCAAGCTAGTCATTCACCGCGTTTTCACTGCTCTGGCCAAACCCGGGAGGAGGAGGGCGAGGAACGCAGCCTTTCCTTAAATCCCGAAGTGGAAGCAGGGAGAAGTACTCAAGTGAATATACGCTGGCAAGCTATCTGCCTATTTTTGGTGTGTGGGGCACAAACGTCTGCAGTGTAGACGTTTCTGGAAAGGCTTTGTGTCTCCCCTTTGGGATGGGGCCCAGTGTTAACCTTGCTGCCCACCACAGGGCACGGTTGCGGGGGAACCATAGCTTCAAGGACCTGTCACTCTGGCTTCTGCCGCATAGAAAGAGTTCGAGTATTTTCTGAAATAAAGAGGCGGATGTGATCCTACGTATTCCATTAAGACAAGAAGAGTATAAGGGAAAAGTGTCTTTTTGTTTACCTTCTTTTGTCATAAAAGCGAAGAATACTTCCTAGAATCTTTTTCCATGCACTTGCTGTCTTGACACACATGGAAATTAAATGTGTTTGGAGAATTCAATTGTATACTTCTATTTAAATTTGTTGAGGGGAGTGTTCAAAAAGGCATGCGTGTGAATTAGTGAGCTACAGAAAGTAAATGACGCTTAATGACACACTGGAGCAGAACCTGGCAGCTCCAGGGGGACAACACCAGCTGTCATGCTGTGCGCTTTGATGCTCTATGAAGCTCACGAACCTTACGGTGGGCGTCTTTCCTCTATGCCTGAAGCATGACAGAAGGAAAAAATTTTAAAAAAAGCAAAAAGCAAAAATAGGCTGGGTGCGCTGGCTCGCACCTGTAATCTTAGCACTCTGGGAGGCTGAAATGGGAGGATTGCTTGAGCTCAGGAGTTCGAGACCAGCCTGAGCAAGAGTAAGACCCCATCTCTACTGAAAATAGAAAGAAATTAGCCAGGCGTGGTGGCACACACCTGTAGTCCCAGTTACTCAGGAGGCTAAGGCAGGAGGATACCTTGAGCCCAGGAGTTTAAGGTTGCTGTGAGCTGGGCTGATGCCATGACACTCTAGCTGGGGCAACACAGTGAGAACTCTGTCTCCGAAAAAAATGTCTGGTGGAATTTACCAGTGAAACCCTCTAGCTCTAGAATTTTCTTTTTGGAATTATTTTGACTATGAATTCAATTTCTTCTAACAGATGTAGAACCGTTTATCTCTTTCTTCTTGGGTGTGTTTTGGTAGTTTGTAGCTTTATGGAATTGGTCCATTACATCTAAATTGTCAAACCTACATGCACAGAGTTGTCTGTAACATTTTCTTATTAACCTTGACGCCTGTGGGGTCTCCACTACACTCACTCTTTCGCTTCTGATGTCGGTACTTTCTGTCTTCTCTCTTTTTCTTTGTCAGTCTGGCTAGAGCTTTACCCATTTTATTGATCTTTTCAAAGAACCAGCTTTTGGTTTCATTGTTTTTCTCTATTCTTTTTCCATTTTCAATATTACTGATTACTATTCTTAGAACTTTATTATCTCCTTCTGCTTGCTTTGGATTTATTTTGTTCTTTGTGTCTTAAGGTGGAAGCTTAGCTTTTTTTCTTTTCTAAGATAAGCCTTTCATGCTGTAAATTTTCTGCTAAGCATTTCTTGCCTACATTATATGTTGTGTTCACTTTCATTCAGTTTAAATATAATTTAAATTCTTTAAAACGTGTGGAGATTTGTCTTATGGCCTAGAATATCGTCTAACTTAGCGAATGTTCTATGTGCAACTGCAAAGACTGTGTATTCTGCTGATACTGGGTGGAGTATTCCATACGTGCCAATTAGACCCAGGGGGTTGACGGTGATTTTCTACTTACTTATTCTGAGTGAGTGTTGTTGATTACTGAGAGAAGTATTGTTTCGGAAAGACTCTCAAACTGTGTTTTTCCCTCTGTTCTCACACAGCAACAATCATAAACACAGACTTCTGTACCCAAACGTGTGTTTGTGTGTGTGTGTGTGTGTACGCACACACACCAAACAGCAGATACCAGCTGGGTGTCCTCTAGGTCAATTCCAATCCTATCCACCTGGAGATAGCGCTAGATCCCACAGGTTGAGGGCTCAATCCCCAATACTGCCCTCACCCCTTCTTCAGACACCAGTCTCTAGTCCAGGCCTCTGGAACTTCTGACTGACTGGCTATAAATCAGGGATTCCATGACCCCCTCTTCGGGTCAACAAATTGGCTGGAGTGGCCACATGGAAACATTTATGCGTACTGCTTAATTATAAAGGATGTTACAAAGGATACAGGTGAAGACATGTGTTGGGCAAGGTACCGGGGAAAGGTGCTCAGAGCTTCCATGCCCTCTCCGGGCACGCCATCCTCCAGGAACCTCCAGGCATCCAGCTATCTGGAAGCTCTCAGAACCCAGTCTTCTTGGGGTTTTATGAAAGCTTCACTATGTCAACATTCTTCCCCCAGGATGTGGGGTGGGACTCTCTCTGGAGTGAGGGTCTCATGAACCACAATCAGAAAGGTGGGGAAGATTAGAGTCCTGCCTTGGTGCAGGTGAAAGCAGGGCAGGAGGTCAGAGAGACTCTGTTTCCTGCGGCCTGACACACACAGCATCGTAACAAAAGACTATAACAAGGGCCATGGAAGTTATGAGCCAAGAACCTTGGATGAAAACCAATATGTATGTATAGATTTAGATGAAATATATCATAATACCACAGGTATGTTGAAGTCCCCAGCCGTGATTATGGATTTGTCCATTTCTTGTTTTAGTTCTGTCAGTTTTTGCTGCATATATTTTGAAGCTCTGTTGTTAGGTGCACATACATTTAGGAGTGTTATGTCTCTTGGCGAATTGACCCTTTTATCATCATGTAATATCCTTTTTTATCCCTGATAATTTGTCTTGCTCTGAAATTTATTTTATCTTATATTAATATAGCCATGCCAGCTTTTTGTTTGCATGGTATATATTTTTTCATCTTGATACTTTTAATAAACCTATATCAATATATATAAAGTGGGTTTCTTATACATATTATATAGTTGGGTCTTTTTAAAAATCCAGTTTAACAATTTGTTTTTTAATTGGTATGTTTAGACTATTTACATGTAATGTAATTATTAATATGTTTGAATTTAGGTTCACCATTATATTGCTTCTGTTTTTCCCCTCTATTTTTTTCTCTATTTGCCCTTTCTTACCCTCTCTTAGATTATTTGAAGATTTTTAGGATACCATTTTAATTTGTCTATTGGGTTTTGATTATATTTCTTTACGTAGTTTTTCTATCCAAAGAAATATACTAGAACATACTAGTTTTAGTTCGGTACAAAAAATTTTCTAGCCATTCTATACAAAGAAATATTCTACAAAGAAAGTTTTTCTAATTGCTGTAGGAATTACAATATACATATTTAGCTTTTCACAGTCTACTTAGAATGCTATTCTACCACTTCAAGAGGAATGTAGAATCCTTTACTGTCCCCCAGTTGGGCTCATTGGAGCTTATGGAACAATTATTACTCCTAATATAAATGTGCTTCGAACTAAACCTTTTCTTTTTTTTTTTTATTGCCCAATTAAAACCCATGAACTAAACCTCTTGATGTAAAATATGAACATGTAGGACTTCCATTTGGAGGCCGGAACATTTGCATTCATTTTCACCTCTTCTCGAATCCAAATTCAATTGAAATAAATGTAAAGGATTTAAACAGGAAAAATCCACAGGGACGTAGATAGTAGAAGAGGAAAGCAACAGCAGACAAAAGGTGACAAGGAGTCTGGATTTAGGAACACCTGGCACAGAGGTGGGAGTCGATGAGGCACCACGAACAGGAGTTAAGTGAAACTGTCATGCTGAGCTGTGGGACCTCTGATCTTCCTCCCTCTCTTAGGTCTCAGAGTATTGGCAGCCGGGATTACACCCAATGAGGGGGCTGGAGATGGGATGATTCACCTGTGGGGAAACAGACCAGGTCAAGAGAAAGGACCTAATAAAACCAACAGTGAGGGTCCTCCAGGGAGGAATCCAGGTCCCCACTCCATCACCCCACAGCAAACTCCTCCAATCACAAGTTCTACCCTCGCACACCGTCTCCAAAGGACTCTGCAGGGCCTCATTCTTAAATATGAGCAGAAAGCAGGGAAAATCTAACAGCGTATCTCTAACTGAAAACTTAGAGACCAAATCAAAACAAATAGGAAAAAAGAGACAGAGAAAATAGTCAATCCAGTGAGCAGAAGAGAAAAAAAAAATCTCACCGAAATTAATAGTATAATTAGTAGCAGAAATGAGATGCAATTGCACACTTGTGAAATGCTCTTGAATAAATGAATGTTCAAAAAAACAAGAAAAATCTCTGGGGAATTAAAAATATGAGGAGAAAAACCAATGGGTGGGTTGGAAGATAAAGTTGAGGACATTTTCCAGGAACTAGGACAAAAAGAGAGACATGAAAGAGAGAAGAGAAAAGAAAGAAGCAAGTCAAAAAAACTGAGCCAAAGGAATTCCAGAGAGGACAAAGAAAATGAAAGGGAGGAAAATATCAAAGAAATAACGCAGGAAAAATTGCCCACAGTGGAAGCACTGAACAGAGACTGCCGAGTGCTGAGCATCGTGGGTGAAAAAGACTCGTTCTTTAAGGATGTGGGCATCTCGGGTACATCCGAGTATTAATATTTTCAGCATGTTTTACTCAGAGATTTCCACCACTAAGGAAAAGTATCGGTGAAGGAGAAAAAGTGGTTGATCTCTCCCTTTAATAAAGTTCCCCCTTTAAAAAATTCCCCATTACAAAGAAGAGTGAAGCACTGAAAATCCTTTGAATCTTAAAATCATGCTGTCTTCTGGGCAAGGTGGCTCATGCCTACAGTCCCACCGACTCATCTCTTGAGGCCAGGAGTTTGAGACCAGCCTGGGCAACATGGCGAGACCCCAGCTCTACAAAAAGTAAGAAAAATTAGCCAGGCATGGTGGTATGCTCCTGTAGTCCCAGCTACTTGGGAGGCTGAGGCAGGAGGATCACTGGAGCCTGGGAATTCGAGGCTGCAGTGAGCTATGATGGCACTACTGCATTCCAGTCTGGACGACAGAGCAAGACCTTATCTCTTAAAAAAAAAACTAGAAAATAAAAGAAAACCACACCAGTAAGAATGTCGAACACTCTTTCTAAGCACTTGTACTCACACCTAGAAGCAGCAAGTTCACGTACTCCTTCCCTTCCTAAGACACAGGGCACTAACTCTGTAACTGAAAAGACTGCACTGACTTCCAGATTCTTAGAGAAGTGTCACCATGTACCCACGGAACACTTAATATGGACTTTAATTAAATCAGTAATGGCAAAGTAAATGCTTTCACAGGTACACACACAGCAGTTCATCTCGATTGATCTGGCATGTGGAAGTTTACGTTGCCATTATCTACAAGGCAATTTATCTCAATTAAGCCGGTCTGCAGGGAATGAATTGATGAATGAAATCTGGGTTTCATTGCTCTGCTTATTTACAACTCACCCTTCCTGCTGAGAACACCAATTATCAAGAAACTATTGTGGTCATTGCCTTGAATTGGTTAACAGGGGTTTTTTTTTTTTGTCCCCCACAAATGGGGCTCTAATTCTGACTAATGGAGCTACAGGTATAAACCTCTAAAGCTTATTACTAACTCCCCAGCTGATCCCTGTACCATCTGATCATTCAGCTGCTATTCTCTGTTTGTGCAAAAGCACATGAAAAGTGTACTGCTTACAACATCTAAGGGAAGAACATTTTTAGGATTCGAGGATTAATGTTTAAAAGGGGGCAGGGGAAGAAAGAAGAAATTAAATCATCATAGAAATTCTCTCACAAAGCTTAGTTTTATGTTAAGTATTTTCCGCCCTGAAAACAAACGAAAGTTAAGGTCACGGGCCTCCAGGGAATCTAAATTCTTTATTGTTTTTTTTTTATTACCAAAAAACCTCAGCAGTTTTTCCTTATGGCTGCCTGAAGGTATCACAAGCATAAAGTCCTAAGACATGCTAAATCTTTTTGTGTAGTCATTCTTAGGGCTTCTGTGTAGCAAGAGACATTTTTTTCTGTTTTTTTTTTTTGAGACAGAGTCTTGTTCTGTTGCCCATGCTAGCGTGTAGTGGCGTCATCATAGCTCACTGCAACCTCGAACTCCTGGCCTCCAGCGATCCTCCTGCCTCAGCCTCCAGAGTAGCTGGGACTACAGTCATGCACCACCACACCCGGCTAATTTGTCTATTTTTGATAGAGACGGGGCAGGGGTCTCACTCTTGCTCAGGCTGGTCTCGAACTCCCATCCTCAAGTGATCCTCCTGCCTCGGCTTCCCAGAGTGCTAGGATTACAGGTGTGAGCCACCCCAGCTGGCCTCAAAAGAGACACTCGAGTGTTCTGCACACAGAATTGGAGATTAGATTCACACGGGCATCTAACTTCGGTCCTGAATTTTGGCTGTCCGTGTGGTCCTTTTTCCATCAGTTAAATCCCTCTCTAGCTTTAGACTAAAGAAAACAATGACTAAATGACAACAATGCCAGGACATCTCCTCCCAGGGCATCATAAAAACAAATGAACACTCATCTGATCAAAATGAGCTCGTAGCATTAATAGACTTTCCAAAATGTATGGCAAATGCAAGGCATTAGATAGAAAATAATAAAAAACGTTTGGCTTCCAATTTATTTCTTAGTTAACAGCGAAGATGTTTCAAAGCCGATTTCTCAGAGTGTTTTAAGTTGTTTTGCAAAGGACTCGTCTGGTGTCTGGACTTAATCTAAAGATACATACTCAACAATAAGGCAAAGGGAAAGAAAGTCTTTGATCTTCTCTTACACGCCCAGTATCACCTGCAAACCCCCTTTAGGGCTTGCCTCCCCTGCTTGTGACAAAATTGGGCAGCCCTGTGTGCTTGACACGCACAGACCCAATTCGAGGAATCTCTGATCTCTTTCTACCCACAGAACACTCTTAGCACCACGTGTGTGTGGGTTTTTTTTGTCTCACACTAATCGATTCTCTGAGACACCAGCTGGGTGTCCTACAGTTGAATTCAATTCCGACACTACCTGGAATGAGCCTCAGATCCCACAGGTTAAGGGCTCCGTCCCAGAAGACCGCCCCCACTCCAGGTCCCAGTTGCAAGTCCTAGGCCACCGGGACTTCTCATCGACCGTTCAGGACCGACCCCCTGACCCTACGTTCAGGGGGTTCCCACAACCCCCTCCTCAGGTTTGATAACATGCTAGAGCAGCTCATAGAACTCGGGAAAGCACTTTACTTAAATTGACTGGTTTCTTCTAAAGGATACAGCTGTAGAGGTAGACAGACCAAGGTCTGTCCCGTGGGGTTGGGGTGGGCCACCCTCCAAGCGGTGGATCCATTCCCCAACCAGGAAGCTCTTGAAATCTCCTTGTTTAAAGAGTTTTTAAACAGCTCAAATCTCCAGCACCACCCTGCACTTGCCCAGGTCATGGCTGGGGCTTAAAGTTCTGTCCTTTTAATCCCTTTCCTGTCACCGGTCAAATCCTGAGGCTATCTAGGGGCTCCACCCTAGGATTCCTCATTAGCATATACTCAGGAGTGATTGACAGGGGCTCTTAACGAGTAACAAAAGACATTCCTGTCATTTAGGAATTTCCCAGGGTTTTAGGAGCTCTGTGCCAAGAACCTGGGACAAACGCTAAATATATTTCTTACACCACACAATCACAAAGGAAAACAAACTCCTTTGCATAATTCGTTTCTTTGTTTCGTTCATAAAAGAGTTACCCCAGGATCTTAGGCAAGCTCGTGAAATTCGTGTAAGTAGAAAGTTTCTCAAAACCCAACACCTGAGTGTGTGTTTGGGAAGGAAATTGGACCAGTGGTGCGGCCATGAACCAGCCACAGGGGTGACACTTCTAATCTGCTTTTCTCATTCTCATTAACAGCCAGATGGAGAGGAGGGAGGGAGGACGGGCTGTCTGTGACCAGCTTCATTAAAGGGTTTGACAAGAGAATTTGCACCTGTTTGGGCTGAACGGTGCGGCCGGCTCTCGGCCCGGGTGGCTGGGTTTCCCAGCAGAACGTTGCGCTGCTTCCGTTGGGGGGTCGCTTTCCACCATTCGCCTTCTTGAGCAATCAGCTGCTTATTTAGCAAGCCTGCGAGGCCTGGGTCCAGGTTGCAGGCAGCTGGGAGGCTGCAGGTAGGGAAAGGGTGCATCCTACAGCTCTGTCTGCTTCTCCCAGCCTGGTTTCAGGGCTGGAGCGGGAGCCCCACGGTGCTCTCAGGGTAGCTGAGGACCCCCATGGTGAGGGTCTTCTACTGCGCAGGAATGGGGGTGGAGTTCTCTTTTCACCTGGCTCCTGGCCCCTGGAGGCCAAGGACCTTCCCGCTCTGTGGGTTGGGGGTGGGTATAGGCTTACAAGTGTCAGGGCTACAATGGGGGCAGGTGTCTACATGGTCCCCAGACCCTCACTGTATCTACTTGCCCCCATCTCATCTCCCCGAGGGACAGGAAAGTCAAAACCATTCCCTGTCTTTTTCTCATCTTTGTTATGTCAACAACCCCATGCCCTCTCGGGGCTGCCCTTCCTTCCACAAATCTTTCCAGAACTCCATGTGCGTGCCAGACTCTGTGGCAGCCACCTGGAATACGCTGGCCAGCAGCTTAAACCGAGATCTCTGGATACTAAATGACAGGCACAACAAATAGGTAGAGCCTTTTGCATGTTAGCAGGTGTTAAGCGCTATGACTAAGAACAACCCAATCAAACAGAATAAGGGACCAAGAAGAGCTGGGGGTGGAGTTGGAAGAGGATGTGTTCAGGGAGAGCCTCTTTGAGGAAAGGCACCTGAGCAGGTGTGGACGCAGGGAGGGAGCCAGGTGGAAGAAACAGCCAATGGGAAGGCCCTAAAGGTGCCCGGAGGATTTCGGGAGCAGAGTTAGGGAGGCGTGGGAGGTTTGGAGCAGAGGGGGCTGGAGGGCCACTGCAAAAGCTTGGCTTTCACTTGGCGTGATATGGGGGCCACGGAAGGCTTCTGAGCTGGGGAGTAACGTGATTTGGCTTCGCTTTTAATGGGGTCACCTGGCTGCTGAGTTTAGAGGTGGCTATGGTGGGTTAGAGGCTGGAGCCCGTTGCAGGAGTCCAGGTGGGAGCAGCGGAGGTGATGAAAAGTGCCCGGTTCTGGATGATATTTGAAGGTAGAGCCAACAGTAGTTGCAACTGCTACGATGTGGGGCGTGAAAGACAGTGGGAGTAAAGATACCTGCAAAGTTTGCATGGAAGTCGCTGGAAGGATGCAGTTGCTCTTAGCTGGGCTGGGAAGGCTGAGGGTGCGGCAGAATTTGGGGAAGAATGAAAATCAAAGCTCAATTTTGGACGTCTTGGGTTCCCGCTTGAATGTCAGGAACCTAATTAGCTTTATTTTTGCACCCTCCTATAACAATTCTAATCCTTCTCAAGACCCTACGGACTGCAGAGGAGACGTGCTGGCTGGAAAACTCAAAGGGCAACGTTTCAAGACCCTTGCTTGTGACCCGGGCCATTCCCTGGACGCTGAAGAAGATCCTGTCCTCAAAGGCTTTTAATTGCTTAACTAAAGACTGAATGCCCGCCTTGTTCAACGCCACAGCCGCTGAAGAGTCTAGCTAGGAGTTGGTGACCCAAGCAGAAAATTCCAGGGCACAGGCTATTGCGGGCTCCAGCCTAGAAAGCTGTTCTCCCACAGCCTGGCAGAGTGAGCCTGCCATGTTTGTAGTTCCAGCCCTGGTGTGGCTGAGCTCGAATAGCTGGGCCCTGAGGAGGGAGCAGAGGGGAGCGTGGGAGAGAGACTCCAGCACGGGCCAGGAGGAGGCCCCCGGCTGGGACTGGCCCGGCCCTTCCAGCGAAGATTTTCTTGGCAGACTCCAAGCCCCTTCCCTAGGAAGCATCCTGATCTCAGAGACGCGGGGCCACGGCTACCAG
This sequence comes from Indri indri, assembly GCA_004363605.1. Taxonomy (NCBI): domain Eukaryota; kingdom Metazoa; phylum Chordata; class Mammalia; order Primates; family Indriidae; genus Indri; species Indri indri. The sequence goes on along the minus strand of RJWJ010042362.1, from coordinate 1,347 downwards.
GTAAGGAGCAGAGGGGCCCGTGACCTGACCTCGCCAATGGATTCCCATGTAGATAAAGGGAAGAACCTTCTCCAGGGTGGAGTAGGCATGTTTTCCTTTAGGCCCTGCAGACACATCTGAAGGTGTTTTCTGTGCTCTCAGAAGCTGCAGCCAGCGGCCCAGATCAGAGCACCAGGTTTTTCTAATGATAAGTATCTGTGCAGCCAGGGCTAAGTTCAGAACCGAGCCCCACCACTTCCTGGCAAGGGGCCTTGAACAAGTCACTTGATCACAGCTGTATCTCAGTTGCCTCCCTTGTGCAAAGGGGATGGTAATTAGCAGTGATGAGATTAAAGCAAGTAAAGCACTTGGCCCAGGGCCTTGACAGGAAGCACTTCTCGGAGGGTCCTTAATATCACATTCTGACCATCCCATTGTTGAGTCTCTGTCAAGTGGTTCAGAATTAATTGATAAACCTTTTATCTGAAACATTGTACCCTAATTTGTCAATGAAATACTTTCTTAAGCAGTTCTTGGCCCACAATGGGTGCTCCACGATATTTACCCAGAGGGATTTGAACGCAATTGTGTAGCCCAGTGTTGGGGTCCTCTGCCCCCTCCGGGCTGTGTGCTCTTGAGCAAGTCACAAAGCATCTCCTAAACCTGTTTTTGGACCTATTAAAATGGTAATAATGGACCGTCCCCCTCACTGGGTTGTTATGACGATGAACAGAGATAGTAAGTGCCAAGGGCTTTGCGTCAATGCTCAAGTTATGAGTATGATTGAACGGTGCTATTGAATGATGAAATTATTGAATTGAATTGTTTTTATTGCTATTATTGTTTGTATTGTTCATAAAATGGTAGCACCTGAGATGGGTATTGGATATGCGTTTTCGAGTGATTTGCTGCACCGGATTGCATGAATTATTTACAAGTTTGTTACCTATTTCTACTTGATTGATTGAGTCCTTCACTCCATAAATATGCGGCGAATGTTTGCTCCATGCTGAGCCAGGCAGGGGGCATCTGACCCTGAGCAGGCCAGCACAGTTCTGCCCCCTGGGAGCTCCCATTCCTAGCGGGGGAGGCAAACAGTAAACCAGATAATTTCAAACAGTGATAAGGACCCTGATGAGATGAAAATACAGAAAAGAGGTGGGGGTGGGCAGGGAATGCCTCTCCGAGGACGTGACCTTTGTAAGCCCCAAGGGTAGACAGGAGCCAGCCAGGGAGAAAAGGGGAAGAGTGGGGGTGGGAGGGCCTGCAGGGGGTGGATGGGGCGGCCCAGACTGGGACACAACCGGAGCAAAGAGCCTGGCCAGGTACAGACCCAAGAGGCCCATGTGGCTGGAGACCTGGAACTGA
>RJWJ010042361.1:0-13089 GCA_004363605.1 Indri indri | reverse complement strand
GGTCAAACACCTGTCCCTGCCCAGCCTTGGCGGCTGCGCAGCACCCACACCCCACTGTGCCCCGCCCCCTCCTCCTCTGCCTTTCACACACTTAGCCTATCTCAGCACTGACGATGACAGCAAGGGCACTCCCAGCCTAAGCAGGCCTTCCCCACGCTTTGGCCCAGAGCACCGAGGGTAAGCGTGAGCCTGGTCATATCCAAGATGGTTCAGAGGAGGAGGAAGACGGGGTACCTCTGCTTTGGGTGTTTTCCAGAAGTGAGATATAGGGGATGGTCAGGGTCAGATCCCTGGGACACAGCACCCAGTGGCCTGGGTAGAACCAGGGGATCTGGACAGAAGACACCATTACTTCCCGATTTACTCATTTCAGTTCCTTCGAGAGCTACCATCGCCATCACTCACCCAGGCCTGCCTAGGGTAGAAGTGGCTGCAGCCCCAGACCAGCCATGGGAGCCCCAGGAGCCTGACTGAGCAGGACAGCTCCCTCCAAGGTTCTCTCTGGCCCCTGTGACTCACCCTGTTCAGACCCAGACTCTTCATCTTCCTCCCCAAACCCACCCCTCACCTCTGTTCACCACCTTGGTAAGTGGTACCACTAGTCGCCTGTTCACTCAGGGACTGGAAATCACCCTGGATCCCCCCACCCTGGTTTTCCAAATCTAGTTAGTCACCCAGTCCACCTCGTGCCTGGAACTTCTCCCTGCTCTCCTGGTTCCCCTAACCTGGGTTGGGGACCTCCCCTTCTCTCACGGGGACTTCTGTGCGAGTCCCTGCTGTTGTCCTACCCCAGCCTCTCCCTCCACGCAGCTGCCAGGGAGATCTTTCAAAATAAACAAAACAGAAACAAACAAGTCGCCCTTCTGCTGAAACAACTCCTACTGGCTCCTTAGTGCCTAGAGCTGTGATCTCCAAACTCCTTTGATCCCCATCAGCAACAAGAAGATGTTGGCACACATCTCTGGTGTGTGTCTGTTTGTTTACGTCTACACGGTGTTTGCACACACTACCGTCATTAGCCAGTATCTGAAGCATAATAAGCCTTTGGAGAAAGAGTATTATTAATACAGTTTGAATCTATATTTCAAATTAGCTTGGTAATTTTTAATTTCGAGGGCATGATTAGATTGTTACAATTTTTAACTCAAGATGGGAAGACAATGAAGAGCCCCTTCCGAGAGGGGAGCAGCAAGAGCCTTACCGCTTTCTTGCTGTTTGCCTTTGCCAGCATCACTGCTTTCTCTTAATCCCCAGAATCTTTTCACAAGTACCTTGTGCATTGCGTGAGGGTTAATTTAGCTTACACTAGATCAGATCACTGATAAATCCACTGCACATCCCTCCCAGACACTCGCAACCTGTGAGCTGCTGACATGGGACCAAGTGCAGGTGCCAGGGCCAGCTCGTACATTAAATATTAGGAAAGCTTAAATACGTTTTTTGTTTTCGATTAAGAAATACTCATAAATAGAAATTTCAGCATTTTTTTCTCCTATCCCAATGGGTCATCTTGCATGATAATTTCTGGGCTCAACAACCCTAGTTTGGGGACTCCTAGTCTGTACATAAGGTCTGTGTCCAAATTTCTTAGTTGTGTACAGGTCCTTCGAAGACATCGTTCAAAAGAAGACGTGTTTTGTGAGAGTTTCTCATCATCGGGGTGGGATGTACTACCCATCTCCCAGCCCTAGCACACGGCTGGCACGGAGAGGGTGCTCAGGAAGTGGCTGTAGGATTATTCTCTGTTTCCATGAGCACACACCGCCTCCTTTCTGGGCCGGATACCCTTTCCCTGTTGTGCCCATGGTTTTCCTCTTGACAAAGTCCTGTTCATCCTCACAAGCTCAGCTCAAATGTTACCGCCTTGGGGACGCTGCCCCAAACCTCCGGCCGTGTTAGTTCTTTCATCTTGGCCTCTGCCAGCGGAATTGCAGTGCGATGTCTGTGTCAATTCCCCCTCCCAGGCCTGGTAAGGAGCTTCCAGGGCAGGGGCGGTGCCTCACTCGTCCTTACGTTCTCAGTGCGCAGCGCCCTGTAGGTGCTCAGGAGTTACCTGATGAATGAGAGGGTCTCACAGAGACAGGGATGAAGTCAAGGGACAGTCTGTGCCTGAGGATCTCAGGTTTAAGAACTTTCATTCTGACCTTGCACCCACTCCTCTGCAAGCAACCTGGGGGACGGGCAGGGGAGAGGATGAAGGAGAAGGGAGGACTAGGGAGGGGCGTCCAGGATGGTGTCTGCAGGTGGAACCTCACACAGCACTGTTCACCGATGGCCTTTCAGACTGAAGACAAAGGCTGTTTGGAAAAGCGGGGAACCCGGGGTGGGGGGTGAGCTTCCACCACCTGGCGGCACTGTGTCTGCGTTCCCGGCAGCCTCCCAGAGGCCGGGTGCCACCCAGGGGCTGCACTTCTCCCCAAGCATCTCTCTGTTGCCAGAAGCACTCAGTTAAGCCAGAGGCACCAGCATTATCAATAAATTATCATCTGTGGGGCCTGGCCATAGACAATCTAAAAGCATTCTCTCTTCCAACGGGGTCAACCCAATGAACTCATTTGTTAATGGCCCACCATTGACTCCATCAGCTATATGGAAACCTGAGTCATCCCCAATCCCCCACCAGCCGGGCCTCGGATTCCGCGCCAGCATCTCCAGCCTCCAGCAGCCCAGTGTCCTGCCCTGTCCCATCTGCCTGCCAAGTACGGGCTGTGTGGCACCCAGCCAGTCCCTCGATCCCTTCATCTGCAAAATGGGAGCCTTAAGGCTTAGTTTGAAAGGTTAGCAGGACAAAATTAGATCTATATAGCACAACACAGAGTAGATAAATAATTAACAATTTTAATAATAATTATCTTTTATGTCAAATAACATTTCCCTTCCTCTTCTTTATCTTCGACCCTGTGGACCATGCTTTAATTAAGGCCTTCTTCATCCTCGCCTGGACAACTCCACCTGTCTCTAACCTGGTCCTCCTGCCTCTCCCCTATGCTACCGCCAGAATTATTTTCCTCTGTGGCAGGAGTTGTGGTTTGTTTTGGGGGTTTTTTCTGAGACAGGGTCTTGCTCTCTTACCCAGGCTAGAGTGCAGTGGCATCATCATAGATCACTGCAACCTCAAACTCCTGGGCTCCGGAGTAGCTAGGACCACAGGCTCATACCACTGCACCCACTGATTTTTCTATTTTATATAGACACAGGGCCTTGCTGTTTTTCTCAGGTTGGTCTGGAATTCCTGGCCTTCAGCGATCCTCCCGCCTCAGCCTCCCAGAGTGCTGGAATTACAGGCGTGAGCCACTGTGCCCAGCCCAGGAGTTGTCTTTTAAATTAAATTTACACAACCAACGTTGAAGCACTTTTTGTGTTCCAGGAACTGTGCTGGTGCCAAGGATATAAAGACAAAGGAGATCTCACCCAGGGAGCCCAGCACAGGGGCGCTATAAACACTTGAGAGACTGTTTAAGCTAGATCACTGCTATGGGTTGAATGTGTCCCCCAAAAGGCACGTGTTGGAAACAATCCCCAGTGCAGCCATGTTGGGAGGTGGGGCCTAATGACAGGTGATTAGTTCCTGAGGGCGGAGTGAGTGGATTAATGCCCATATTGTAGGAGTTGGTTGCTCATGAAAGGATGCTCAGGTAAAAGGAGAGAGTTTTTCTCTGTCCAGAGTTGGTTCCTTATACAAGGGCATTCATATAAAGAAGAGTTTGTCTCTCTCTCTTTCTCTCCCTCCTGGACTGTTGATGAAGCAAGGAAGAATTAATGAAGTGTATAGAATATACAGCACACAGTAATCAAAAAATACATTTTGAAGGTAGAGATTCATTTAACCTATAACTGAAAATAATTTTTCACTTCACTGACAATATTTATATGGCACTTACTGTATACCAGGTGCCATTGTAAACACTTTACAAATGTTAAGTCACTTAACCCTCATAGCAGCCCTGGGAGTAGGTTCTATTATTGTCCCCATTTTACAGATGAGGAAAGCGAGGCACAGAGAGGTTAAGTAACATGCCCAAGGTAACATAGCTGGCAGGTGACAGAGCTGTTGTAGCCAAGATTTAAAGCTGTGCCCGAAGGTTATCCCATGGATGTGTTGTTTCTTATTCAGAACCTGAGAAAATAAATGTAATAAAGTAAATCTATATTATTTCCTTTCTAGCCAGATTCTTTAAAAAAAAACAAAAACAAAAAACAAAAAAAACGATTGTCACAGTACTGTACGTTCCTGGTCTGGAATCTATAGCACAGTCAGGATGAAGAGCAGTATCTCCCAGCTCCATTGCCCTCCCTATGTCTTCTAACCACTGGGCTGCCCCAGGGTGCAATTTAGAGTAACACTGAGAGACAGATAAAAAGACAGGGGCTGGACTCAGAATGAATTGAAATTTGTTCTCCACCAGTTTAAGGGGAGAGGGCTGAGTGAAAGGTCTTCCACTGAGGCTGCTGTCAAATCACACAGGCAACATGGAAACTGCCCCCTGGCCCCCAGGCAGGCCCGTGCAGGGCTCTGGCATTAGCGGGGCCTGAGTGGCTTTTCAGAGGCCCCTGGAGGACTGCAGAGGCCATTGCTGACCCTCTCCACGACCCGTGAGGGGCCCACCTGTGCATGGTGTAGTGCAGAGGGCCTAGGCGTCCCAGGTTACACCAACCTGGACCCCAACCATGTCTGAGCCTCGGTCTCCTCCTTTGTGAAATGGAGGTAACAGCAGCACCTGCATTGCACGATGGCTGCAAGGACAAAATGAGGCAGTGCAACTTCCTCCCACAGGCATGAGAGCCTGGCACGCGGGAGCACACATTATATTTTAGCTGTTTCTTTACTGCGTGTGGCTCGTTTGAAGCAAACATGTCCTGTCATTCTGTCAGGCTCATGCCTGTCTTCCCCCTTGCCCTCCGCCCCCAGCCTCAGGTCACACACGTGTGGAAGGGCAGGGCCGCAAGCGGAAGGCCAGTTCCCACCCAGCAGAGGTGACTGGGGTCAGGGCTGGGATCAGGTTTGGGATTCTCTATTTCCCACTTCTTTGGTGCAGATATTTGAAGCTCAATTCACCGCCTCTGAGCCTACACCATGTTTGAGGGTTGCTGTGCAGTGAAAATCCTCTCTGGAAAGTTAGCAAGTCAGCCGAGAGCCTGCTCGCACCCCTCACAGTGAGCTCCCCCTCGACCCCCAGTCCCCATAGTTGTCCCCTGTGGGACATTCCCTGCATGCTCATTCCACAGCTGCTTGGCGCGGGTGATCCCGGGCTGTTGCCGGCTCACGCACGCCCACTGCACCTTTCTCTCCCTAATTTCTTGGAAGAGAATTGAACGAAAGGGCCAGTCACTGAAACTGATCTCAAATTACTGGGGTTCACAGGGAAGAATCATGGCTGGAAGGAACCCCAGGGGTTCATCTCTGTCAAGCTCCAGTCTCTGAATTCAGCTCACTCCAGAAATAACAGCCTCTACCCACTCCCGAGCGTGGGAAGAGCTCCAGAACAGCATTTATCAAACTTTAAGGTGAACGCAAATCACCTGGGGACCTTGTGATGCAGACTCTGACTGAGTAAGGGTGGGGTGGGTGCTGGGATTCTGCGTCTCTAAGGTGCTCCCAGGTGATGTCGACACTGCTGGGTCCATGAGCACACCCTGAGCGGGAAGGACCATGGCTCGCTGCCCTCAGAGGCTCCTGCTTCAACAGGGAAAGTGCAGTACACGGGCAGACTGAGCTCCTCAAGGCAGGAGATACTTTATTTTCTCCAGCCACAGGGTCTGACCACACTGTCTGATATCATCATAGGAAATATTTGCAGGGTAGATGTACGGATGTACGGGAGGCACACATAGATGGATGAGTGGGAGACTGCTGATATTATTAATAAGATCAAATGTACAGTCAGAAAGGACCGGGCCAGGCGCGGTGGCTCACACCTGTAATCCCAGCACTCTGGGAGGCCGAGGCGGGAGGATCACTCGAGCTCAGTTGTTCGAGACAAGCCTGAGCAAGAGTAAGACCGCATCTCTGCTAAAAATACAAAAATTAGCTGGGCATGGTGGTGCGCACCTGTAATCCCAGCTACTCTGGAGGCTGAGGCAGGGAGGATCACTTGAGCCCAGGAGTTTGAGGTTGCTCTGAGCTAGGCTGATGCCACGGCACTCCAGCCCAGGTGACAGAGCAAGACTCCATCTCAAAAAAAAAAAAAAAAAAGAAACAACTGGCAATTAACATACCTACAAATTACTTAGCTAGGTAAAAATATCTAGGGGAAAAAAATGAAGGCAGGGAAAAGGAAGGAAGGGAGGAAGGTAGGGGGGAGGTAGGGAGGGAGGAAGGAAGAGAAGAGGACAGAGAAGGATGGAAAAGGTTTTCCAACCCCCCAAAGTGTTTTCTTTCATCTCTACTTGAGCACCATTTTCAGCTTAGTATGATTTGCGGATGCGCCCCATCTCCTTCAGTGGGCTGCGCGGTGTGCATGTTCAAGGCCGGGGTTCCCCTCCTAATCCCCAGTGCTCCGGCACCGGGTCAATACACACACATCTTGTGCAATGAGCGGGGAATGACAGCTCCATTCACCACGGCTGTCTCTTAAGTACAGGCACTTCACATGGATTATCTCACTTAATCTTCATAACAACTTTATGAGGTCAGAACTATTATTACCCCCACTTTACAGATGAGGTCGAGGCCCTCAGGAGGATTGGACAAAATGCCCGCAGTCACACTAATAATCAGTGGTTGAGATGAGGACGCAGGACTCCAGCTACTAGAGCTCTTGCTCTTGACCAAGGAAGTTCCAGGTTTTATGAGGCCTGAGCTTACGCATTTCGAAGAGCCTTGTTTAAGAAGGAGTGTACCAAAGAAATCTCCAGCAAAATTCACAGAGACATGTGGCTGCGTGAACATGTTGCTGGGACCTTTCCCAGGGCCCAGAGGAGCCACGCGAGTGACAGGCTGTGCGGCTTCCTTAGCTTCATGGTAACCACCTCTGATCTTGACACACAGGCCGGAAGCAGAAGAGGAAAGGGAAGAAGGAAGAGAAAAAGTTGTTAGAAAAAGACATGAAGAGATAAAAGGGGAGGAAAAAGAGAGGAGGAAAAACAAAAGGAGAGTCTAAAGAGATGGGTGGGAAGGGACAGGGCAGAGGGATCTGAGGCTTCCTTTGCAAGGACGGATGTCTGGCCTGGACGTGGTCCCGGCGCCTGGGGGGAGTGGGCCCCTACTCTCTCCAAGCCACTGTGCCTCCACCTGTAAACCTGGCAGCCCCCTACCCTGGGCATCACAGCAGCCCTGCCCAGTCCTGCCCACCTGCCTTCTTCTCAGGCCTCTCTGCAAGCTCCCAGACCCAACTGGGAGCTGGAGCCAGGAGGGCTGAGTCATCGTCCCTCCGACCAGCCACGCCCACCAGCCTTCTTGCCCAGGCAGCTCCCTCTTTCCTGGTTCGTCACCCGAGCGCCAGGAAACACAAACCTGTGGGCCAGACATTTCACCTGGCACATAGAGGAGCCACGACAAGGGAAGCCTCGGCTCATGGTGGCCACTGACCTCTCGCTGCCCCACTGCCAGAGTCCTTCTTAAAAGGGAGGTGCCTGCCTGCATCTTCAAAGCCCCGTCCCCTCCCTGAGGTCACTTGTTCTGGGATCACAGGCTCTTGACTCTGCCCCAAACTTCCAAATCTAAAGGCCACCACCCCAGAGTGGGGAAGGGCTAGGGCCCTATTGGCTCCAGGGCCCCTCCAGGACAGCCTCAGATCTCTGCCACTCAGACACAAGCCCAAGGCCACACCTCACTGATCAGCCAAGATCTGGCCAACAATCAGTCAATCTACCTGGTATTCCTCCCCCTGCGCAGACATCGCTGGGGTCTTCCATGGACCATGTACCCAGGGCTTACAGACACTTGTGTTCCATTGAGTCTGTGCATGTGGCTGGCAGAGATAGGGGAACCAGGTTCCAGCCCCAATCCTGCCAAAACCTACTTCATCTCCATGAGCTATACTTTCCTCAACTGTCAAATGGGAACGAAATATTCCTCATGGGGTTGTTGTGAGAATGAAGGAGACGGCACATAGACGCACACTATCAACGGAAGGGCCGATACACGTGTCTACCCTGGGCTGGTCTCCTGGGAAGGCCAGGACCGAGAAATGGAAGAAGATATGGACTGGTTTGGAATCAGCCGCTAATATGCTACTCGAGCTTGGGTAATTGACTTTGCCTTTCTGGAGTTTAGTTTCGTCACCCACAGAATGGAGGAATGGAGTGGACAGTTACCCAAGTCCCTCCCAGTTCTACAGTCTGTGGTTCCAAGGTTACACCTTGCACACCCCCTAGCCAAGGGGCAGCGCCAGGTGTCAGGATGTGGTGGGACGTAATTCAGAAACGACCCTGTGGAAGAGGAGACTCGGGCCCTAGCCATGGCGCCAACAGTGATTTTCACAATATTTACCGAGGCAGGGTCAAGAGCAGTTGGGAGGGACACCGGCTGGTATGTGGCACGTTAATTAGCCCTGTGCAAGGCAGCTTCGCTTCTGGAACCCAGGGAAAGCGGGTATATCCCACCTCCTTTAAGAAGAAACCCTCCCCTTCTCCATGGACTTCTCAATCCTGTTACTCCACGCATGACAGCGACCCATTCTACTGAGCAGCAAATCCTGTCATCCAACCCCCAGCCTCCTACAACTTTCCACAACCCCAAACAAAAGCATCCACACGGTGAGAAGTCATGCAGCTGGGGCGGGGTGGGGGGGTGGGGACTTCTGACATCACCCTCAACCACCACCCGGTTGGGTGGAACTCACTCAGGCGGGAAGGCTTTTATGACATCTTAGGTGTGTCACCTGTTCTGAGGCCAAAGGGCCCATGAAAGACTCCAGGTGTTCCAGCCCCTAAGGCAAGTGTCAGGTTACAAGACACATAATCATTCCAGTTTGGCAACTTCACCTGGAGGGTTGTTTTAATCGACCCACCCCACAGTTCCCAAATCAATCCTGGAATACAGCGGTGGGAGACAGCCGGCTTGCTAAGGGGACAGGGATGCTGGACATGAGGGACCAAAGCCTGCCCTGCACTTAGGCCTCTTCCAGCCAGTGCTGAGCAGGGATTTCTGACCTGCTGGCCAGGTGTGGGGAGGCCTCTGCCTGACTGGAGTCGCCAATCTCAGCTCTAGGCTGTAGGGAAATCTGGAAGATCGTGGAGCCAGCATGGTGAGTGTGGGGGCCCTCTGCTCCCGAGACTGGAGGGAGGGTGGGTTTCCCCATAAAGGGCTCTTCAAGCAGCCTGAGAAGTCATCAGCTGAGAATTTTGCGACTCCTTCCAGGTTAAAAAAGAGGTCGTAGCTGAATCGCCCCCACGTCCCATCCCCTTACATGTCTTATACACACCTGCCCTCTTCTCACCCCACCGCCAGCAGTCCCTGGCCCAGCCCACCAGGAAGCTGGGGCACAGAGGCCAGGGCTGTCCTTTCTGATGTCTCCCTCCAATGCTGCATGCTCTTCTGCCCAGGGTCTCCTAGCCTGTTGGCTAGAGGTCGGCACTATTTTTCCAAGGGCGAGTGGCTGTTTTGATGCCACTATGTCCCTCTGCCACTCCCTGGGGAAACGGACTCCTTTTCTTTTCAAAGAAAATGGTGCAGAGATGCCTCAGAATGATCTAGAGTGTTTGTGAAGATCTTATGCTTGGTCTGTCTTCATGCCCTCACCCTCTCTCCTCCTCCTCTGAACACCTAGAGTGTCTTTGCTCTCCTGGGGCAAAGAGAATTGGTCCCATCTTTCAGGGAGGATGACTGAGGACCAGGGAGGGGAAGAGACAATAGCAGGGTCTGAGGTGGAACCCAGGGTGTCTTCATTCTCCAGCCCTTGGCCAAGACACAGCAATTTCCCAGCAACCAAAGGGAAAGAGGGTGAAAGAAGGGAAGGAGGAGCAGCTATTTAAGGGGGAGGTCGTGACCTGCGGGGGCCCCTCAGATGGCTGTCTCCTGACTCCCAGCCGCAGCCTTTCCCACGACACTCTTCCAAAAAGTCTGGCAAGAGCTAGCTCAGTGCCAGGGTAGTTGAGGGTCAGAAAGGGTTTGCCTGCTTTATGCTGGAATTGAGCCAGGATCAAAGCGCCAGCTTTCTGCTTTCCTATCCGAGGAGGTGCCCTAGAAGCTCGGCCTGTGTGCAGAGAAGCCCCATCCCCTGGGGCTGCAGGAGAGGGGAGCTGAGCTGCTTCTGGGTGGCACCGAGGAGCCCTGGGCTGCCTCTTGGGGGAGCAACAGAAAAGGGAGTAGTTTCTAGAGCAGATTACTGCAGCATGATCCGTAAAATCAAAAGGCTAAAAGGGGCCAGGTGGGGTGGCATGCACCTGTAGTCCCAGCTACTTGGGAGGCCAAGGCAGGAGGATCACTTGAGCCCAAGAGTTCAAGGCTACCATGAGCTAATAGCTATGATGACGGCACTGCACTACTCCAGCCTGGGCGACGGAGCAAGACCCTGTCTCAAAACAAACAAACAAACAAAAAAAGAGACTTAGAGGCTGGCTCCCTTATCAGCTGTGCTGTCTTGAGACTTTAATCTTTCTAAGACTCATTTTTCCCCTATAAGTGGAAATAATAGGGTGCACAGCATCCCCGTGCACACACAGGGTAAGTGCAGAGACTGAATGGGCTCAGACAGTAAATAGTTGCTGGAAACCATGACACCCTGTATAAATGTAAAAACTCATGACCAAAGATAAATTCACTTTTGTCGTGGATGGCACATCCGACACTGACCCTTTGCCACCCAGGGAAGGAGTTAGGCATGACTGTATGGGTGAGAGAGGGCAGGTGGGCCCCAAAGGCAAGGCAGCAGCATGGCCAGTCTCCAGGGTAGGATCCAGGGAGCCTCTGGCCCCCGAGCTAGCCATTAAACCACTTGCACCTAATTACCCTGTCATTGCCCTCTAATGAGGCCAGGACAACCACAGCTCCCAGCCCTAGGGAGAGAATGGGACAGCTCATGCCCCTCTCCCTGCCTCCTTCCATACCCACAGGCCCCTCCCTGCGACAAGGTCTGCACAACGGTTCTCCCTGGAACCTATTAGACCAGGTATGCCCAGGGACAGCTGAAGCCGGGGAAGGCCCCGAGCAGAGATCGGAGCCCAAACTCTGTCTCCGAGAGAAATGTGTCCTTTGATGTCTACTCTGTATCAGAGGCCTGGAGGGAAATCACAGACTCTGTGACTGGTCATCCTGGCCTTGACTCATTACTGCCCTGGTGGCCCCAAAGACACCAGGAGCCACAAAGAAGGCATTGACACCTGAGGTTAGCCTGCCCCTTCTAGCCCCTTCTAGCCACTCTGGGGGCAATGGTCCTCCCTACCACCTCCTCTGCTCCTTGCCAGCCTGGTACAGACTCGGGGACTTGTCTGGGCTTGTCTGGGGCTCAGGAATGTGGCAGTCGGCAGGTCAGCCTGAGGGCTGCGGGGGTCTGGGAGCGCTGCAGGGTCCACCCCAGACCGGGGCATGGAGCCCAGCTGCCCACTCAGCCCCAGTGGTGGCCTCCAGGGCTCTGAGGTGGCAAACAGAGGGCTGGGCAGTGGAAAGCCCCTAGGGGGCAAGATGGGCAAAGAGGGGCTGCTTGCCCAGCTGCTCTCCTGCACCCCTCGCCACCTGAATGAGGGAGCCTGGTGTCGCTGTGACCCCCAAAGCAGCTCCAGCCAGCCAACTACATTTCATCAGCTCCTGCCGTTGGCCAGCCTCTAAATGGGGGTAGGGGGATGCAGTGCCTAGCTTCCACCATGGAGATGCTCAGAAAGGACAGTGTGACAAGTGTAATACCAGTGGTGATGACAAGGTACCTCCGGAGCCAAGAAGGTGGTAGATTCTCTCTAGACAGGTCAGGGAGATGTCCCAGGAGAGACAATATTTGCACTGGGCTTTGAAGGATGAGCAGGCTCTCTCCAGGCAGAGAAGGTGGGGAGGGTGCTCCGGACAGAGGGAACTGCATGCGAACAGCAAGAGAGTGGGAGTATGGGGACAAGGGCGTCACGAGCCATGGCTGGAGCGAGGGGCACAGGGAGAAGAGAGAGGACAGTCTGAGGTCTGGCACCCCTGGGTGGCCAGGCAGGCCCCTCCCCTGAGCTTGGGTATAGGGTCCCCACCATGCCCTGGAGCTCAGTGGGGCTGGGCTGAGCCACCTCCAGAACTTGGCACAGGCCACCCTTCCCCAGCAGGCAGGGCAGCAGGTGTCCAGCGCTGCATATTCATCCCACAGAAAGGCGGTACGCCTCGCCCGTGCCAGGCACTGGGGACTCGCTGGCTGGGGAAAGAAAGCAAACATGGATCCTGCTCTTGTGGCGCTCAGAGTCTAGAGAGAGTGGAGGGTGAGGAGGGAGGGATATTATCCAGGGATCACACAAACTCACATTTAACAACTGAGATATATGCTGTGACGCAACACAGGAAGATGAGAGGCCTATACAGGGCGCAGGGCCTTGCTGGGGGAGTCAGAGGAGCTGAGGCTAAATCAAAGCAGAAGTAGGGTCTCCCAGCCCTCTCCGTCTCCCAGGGCTCTTCCCTCCAGATCTTGGGGGTCGAGCTCAGTGCCTGGGTGCTGACCTGGAGAAGGGGTTTGGCAGTCAGGCCTCCGTGTGCCCCCCAGGGGCCTCTCTCTCCTCTCTGCTTTCCTTCAGTGCAGCTGAGAGCCCAGCTGTCATTGCAACAATCACCCTTCCCTCCCCAGCCCAGCTCCGTGCCAAAGCCTGTGACATCTGAGGAGCTGAATGTGAGAAATGAGGAGAGAGGGAAGTGTGAAAGGGGAGAGATGAGAAAAACAGACCAAAAACGGGGCTCAGGAACTCTCAAAAAGCCCCAGAACCAACCCAAGACAGCAGGAGACAAATGCTCTTGGGCTTAAAAATTGTCATAAAACCTGCCTCAGATTCCCCAGGTACCTCTTCTGCCCTCAGCCTGCTTAGTGAAAACATCGGCCTCAATAAAACACTTCCAGTTCCCAAGCAATGATTCCCCAAGATGTAAACTCCCCTAAATCTAAAATGCATTCCTCGGTCATGTTTTTTATAAACCTGTTGCCACCAGACTGGGAGCTTCTTGAGGACAGCGTCCATGTTTTTTCTGTCTTTTGG
>RJWJ010042360.1:0-13034 GCA_004363605.1 Indri indri | reverse complement strand
TGTCCCTTCCTTTTCCCTTCTTTTCCCACCTCTGGGCAAACTGATAAGAAACCCTGAGCACTCCCTCCCTTGGTGACGCTGGAGAAGTTCAAGCCATGGAAACCCTGGCCTGTGTTCAAGAACCATCACCGAGGCCCCTCCCGCTAACCACAATAAAAAACAAAGCCACCTGTGCCTCCCTTCACTAAGTCATTTCAGGCCAGCTTTAGTGCCTGCCTTGCTGCCCCCAGAAAGTCCCTTTATGTAGATAACAAACCTTTTCACACCCTTTTATTGCATGTGTGGCATCATCAGCCTTGATATCTGAACCACTTTTAGGTGGAGGGTTGATTCCACTTTCTTCAGAGCAATTACAAAACAATTGGCACTGTGAGACCCGGGGGTCTTTCCTCCCTTGCTTTTGGCATGCTGCCTGGCTCAACCACCTGCTGGTGAGTGCGCATGTTGAGCTGCTGCGTCCTGGCTAGTGGGTGTTTTGAGTTGTGTTACTGCCTGCTGGTAAGCTTGCATTTAGGATTGTGCTGTGCTCGGATACATTTGTGGAGTCCTACTAAGCTTCTGTTATAGATTTAGCTAATTATGTTAAAAGTTTTGATAATGGATATTTGGGGACAGGAGTATGGAATTTGAAGTCCTCCTTAAAGTTGTCCTGAGTCATATGTTTTGGCTTGGACCTCTCCATGTGTTTCAATTCTAGCATAAGCCACAGCTTACACTGGGCTCATGGAACAGCTCTTACCCTATGACCATTGGTTAGGTATCTCAACCAGGTGTTGACCCCTTGCTCAGTATGTAGACCCATCAGTTGTTTGCTCATGTGAGGAAGAGTAGTCACTATGTTGTGTCTGAGATACACATTTCTAAATACATAGAGGACCCTATAAAGCCTTAAAATGTCTCTGCTGCTGCTGCTACTACTGCTGCTGTTTCCCACGCCTTTGGTGCAAGCATACCTAAATGCTTTATATTCAACCCTCTTAAAGGTCCAGAGGGCACTGTCACCTTATTAGACAACTATAAAAGGAATGAACAAAGACAATGGGGTCTATTGAGTACAGTGGCTTAACAAAATATCAAGTGGCTAATCCACACTCAACTTAATCCCAGAGTCCCTGCACCCAATAAAGCAACGTTTACCATAGGAGGGGTCCTTAACCTATGACACCAACTTAGTACTGTCTGGAGGATGAGACCTATTGTCATGAGCAGGATAGAGAGAACTTCCCCCTACCCTTCACAGTGTTCAGTAACCAAAAAAAAAAAAAAAAAAAAACAAAACAAAAACAAAAACAATAAAACCTCTAAACACAATGGGAGGAAATAGTGAACCAGAGGTCTGTGATTTGATTCAGTTGGAAATCAAAATTTACTAAAAGAATTTATGGACAAGATGGCTGACCAGAGACACCAGATTCCAGATTGTTTCAGAAAGAAGGACAAGTTTCAGATGACAGACAAAACAAACAAACAAACATAGTTCAGGTACAATTCCAAGGGAACAGTGCCAGAACATACCAGAAATCCCACTGGAAGAAGTTGCAGAGCAGAACAAGAAGGAGCAAGATAATCAGCAGAGATCAACCCCTGAAAGGCTTGGAGTCCAGTAAAAAGGGTAGATGGAGCGGTTTGTTTCTCCCTCCCTCACATCTCTGGCAGTCAGCAGGCTCCTGAGCTGCTGGAGAGCCTTTCTACCCTCAGGAGCCCAAAAGCTGCTGCCACCAGTGAACTGGGAGCTTCTTGAGGACAAAGCACCAGGCTGCCAGCCCCTTCGGGGTTGCTTCCCATCACCACAGACCGGAGCTGAGGCGGCAGGCACTGTATGGCTTCTCAACCCACCAGGAGCCTTTGTTCTCCCCAGGGGGCTTCAGCCTTTCAGTTTTCACCTGGCTCATCCCCACACAAACTTTCCCCAAATCAGACCCAGATTACAGGAGCCATGGGGGCCAGTGGGTCCCAGGAGATATGCGTGACCCCAGAGCCTGGACATGCAAGACGGGCCGCCTTCCAGAGAGAGGGACAGAGATGACCAGAGTGCCAGCTGCCTCTATTCAGACTCTTTTCATCCTCTTCACTCCCCCATCCACAGCTGCTAAGAGAGATGATTGAGCCGGGGCTCTCAGGAGCGGCTACTTCCCCTCTCTTGGTGTATCTACCACACCGAGTCTTCCACTGAGAGTGGGGCTCAAACCTTTCCTCTTAAACACCTGCGGTGGATGAAGCAGTGCTTTGACTATGAACTCCCTGCTCCCTGGACCTCCCTGGTACTGCTTGCCCGGCTGCTTCATCAGGGAAGGCACAAGCTGAAGCAGAGGGACGTCAAACCTGCTTGAGCACCCTATGGGCAACTCAGGTCCAGCACACTTCTCCCCAATACAGTCAGGGATTGGTCTTTGGGGACCTGGGACAGGCCTGCAGGCCAGATCCTGTACCCTTAGGACTCAATACTGCTGCTCAGGGGACTTTTTAAGATAAATACTACACCAGAAATGATAAAGGCAAGAAATGCTAGATTTGCATACCTAATTATTTAAAAGTTCCTTAAAAATAATAAAATATGAACAAAATTAAAAGAAAAGCAAAAAATAACATTCGTAGTATATATGACAAGAAATTAATATTGGTGATTTATAAAGCTCCTTTACAAAGTCTATACGTATAAATAGAAAAACAGACAAAATAGACAAAGAGATAACGTATTGAAGAAAAAATAAAAATAACCATTAAGTATACAACAATATCTATTTTTAATTAACAAAAATGTAAATTAAAACAACACAGTAGTGTTTTTATAGTATCATATGCAGAGTCAAGAATAAGTAGCTTTGGCCTTGGTGCAGATAGATGGGGATTTTGATATGCTGCAGGAGGCAGAATAATTTGTGTACCCTTCTTAATCCCCATGTATTATTAGTCAAGGGTTTCCAGAGGAACAGAATCAACAGGATGTGTGAATGCATGTGTGTATGTGTGTGTGTGTATATATATATATATATATATATATATATATAAAGAAATTTATTATAAAATTTGGCTCATGGGATTATGGAGATTGACAAGTCCCAAGATCTGCAGTTGGCAAGCTGGAGATCCAGTAGCACCAATGATGCAGTTCTAGTCCAAAGGCTGCCAGTCTCAAGGCACAGGAAGAGCTGATGTTCCAGCTTGAGTCTAAAGATAGGAAAAAAAAAAAATAATGTCCCAGATTGAAGGCAATGAGGCCGGAGAAATTTCTTCTTTTTTGAGGGAAGATTGAAATTTTGTTCTTTTCAGGCCTCTAACTGATTGGATGAGGCCCACAAACATTAGGGAGGGCATCTGTTCTAGTCAGGCTACCAATTTAAATTCATTCGAAAATACCCTCAAAGAAATATCCAGAATAATATATGTTTGACCAAATATCTGGGCACCTTGTGGCCCAGTCGACACATAAAATGTACTATATATGTATATACATGTATGTGTGTGTATGTATATATATGCACATGCATACAAAGTCTAAAAACGTGTGCACACACAGTTGAAACTACCAAATACATTTGTAAGAATTTGCAAGAATTTATTCTAAGAAAATTACTAACAATGTATGCAAAGATTTAATTACCCGAATTTCTGTTACATCATTTTTAATAAAAAATTGAGAAATTGTATAAGGTTAAAAAATATATGCAATATGATGCAAATTTTATTTAGAAAACACATGCATACACAGGAAAATGTCCAGAAGCTGTTAATATTGTTTATCTCTACTTGACAGAATTGCAGGTGATTTTGTTTATATGTTTTATTATTATTATTATTCAACAAATATGAACTAGATATATTTTTAAAAGTAGACAAACTGTCACATTTTGATGTATTTATTTTGCTCTGACTCTGTACCTATTTAACAAATTGGGTTAAGTATTGTGTTTGTACATTGCTTTGTTCCTCTTAGTATTTTAAATATGCAGTTTATTTTCCATGTCATTTACACTATTTGAAAGCATAATTTTAACATATCTGCAGGAAGCTTCATTATTTGTATGGACCACAATTCATTTAATCATATTCTATCATTAAACAATGTAAATATTTGTAATAGTGAAAAATTGGAAACACTGAATATATACATATCTTGATCCCTAGTTCTCAATATCTTCTTAGTACAGAGTTTGAAAGTGGAACTACTTAGTCAAATTAAATTTTTAAGGTTTTTGATGTGTATTCTGAAATTGTCTCCTAAAATAACCTGAACAAACTTCAAAATTTTCTCCTCCATTTCACAAGTATGCTGAGTTCATCCTCACATCAGAAATATGACTTAAACAAATATACAAAAAACCTCTGACAATTTGAATAGTTAAATATGATATTACATTAAGTTTTTATAAGTTTCATGCATTTTTTTCTAGTTATCTAGTAAGGTTGAATATTTTTCAGATTTATTAGCTACTTATTAACCATTTATTAGCCATTTATATGTCCTCTATTCATTTTTTCCCTTGATTTTTCTGTGTATAAAAGGCAAGATTCATTCAGTATGAATCTTTACATTGTTGAAGTTGAATTCTTCACATATTTATAGCTAATGTTTGATCCCAATTGGTGCTTTGTGAGTGTGCTTTCAATAATAGCTGACATTTATTTAGAGTTTTCTATGGGCCAAGGATTAAGTGCTTTCTAGAAGAAAATGTTGGAAAAACTCCTATAGACATTGGCCTAGGCAAAGAATTTATGACGAAGACCTCAAAGGCAATCACAGCAACAACCAAAATAAATAAATGGGACCTGATCAAATTAAAAAGCTTCCGCACAGCCAAAGAAGCTGTCACAAGAGCAAACAGACAACCTACAGAATGGGAGAAAATTTTCGCATGCTACACATCCGATAAAGATCTGATAACTAGAATCTATTTAGAACTCAGGAAAATCAGCAAGAAAAAATCAAACGACCCTATCAAAAAGTGGGCAAAGGACATGAACAGAAACTTCTCAAAAGAAGACAGAATAATGGCCCAAAAACATATGAAAAAATGCTCAACATCTCTAATCATCAGGGAAATGCAAATCAAAACCACAATGAGATATCACTTATCTCCAGTGAGACTGGCCTTTATCAAAAAGTCCCAAAACAATAAATGTTGGCATGAATGTGGAGAGATAGGAACACTCAGACACTGCTGGTGGGACTGCAAACTAGTGCAACCTCTGTGGAAAGCAATATGGAGATACCTTAAAGAGATACAAGTAGATCTACCATTTGATCCAGCAATCCCATTACTGGGCATCTACCCAAAAGAAAAAAAGACATTTTATAAAAAAGATATCTGCACTCGAATGTTTACAGCAGCACAATTCACAATCACAAAGATGTGGAAGCAACCCAAGTGCCCATCAATACATGCATGGATTAATAAAATGTGGTATATGTATACCATGGAGTACTATTCAGTTATAAGAAACAATGGTGACATAGCACCTCTTGTATTTTCCTAGATAGAACTGGAACCAATTCTGCTAAGTGAAATATCCCAAGAATGGAAAAATAAGCACCACATGTACTCACCATCAAATTGGTTTTAATTGATCAACACATAAGTGCACGTATAGGAATAACATTTATCGAGCGTCGGGCAGATGGTGGGGAGGAGGGGATGGGTATATACATACATAATGAGTGCGAGATGGACATGCTTGAAGCTCTGACTCGGGGTGGGGGGGTGGTGGGACAAGGGCAACATATGTAACCGAAACATTTGTACCTCCATAATATGCAGAAATAATAAAATAAAAAAATATATTATCTCATTAGGTTTTATAATAACGTTATGCCTAAGTGTCTTTATTCCCATTTTACAGATGAGGAAACTGAGACACAGATTAAATGTTTTGTCTGATGCCATAGACTGTGACCTCACAGTGTCTAGATCTAATCATGGCTCCACAAATTGAGAGGCTGATAGCTTCCCATTGACCCAGGATCCCAGAATGGGTGGACAATAAGAAGGAGCCATGAACAGAAGGATCTGAATACATGATGATAAAAATGGAAATTTCCTCCATGGATTGAATCTCATCAACAGGTTGAATTTAATGTGCCTCAAGAACTTGCATCACCGTCCAGTTTGATATATCCCTGCACTAAAACAAGCTACACATCCCTATGTAGCTTGGCTATAATTCTCTATGTTTTTACTCATTTACACATTTGAAGAAGGCCATGAATATTTACACACCTTGGAGATAGTCCTGTACCTAATGAATCCCTAGGCCCTTCTTGCTCTCCTTTGTTCAAGTTTTGAATTTTTAAATAGGTACTTATAGTTAATTTTATGACTTTACTGCATGATTTGCATTGATGATTTATCTCCATCATAGAAGGAATAAATTTGCTTGTGTATGTAGAATTAACAAATGTTAAGGTTTGATCATATTTGCAACATATATATGTGTGTGTGTGTGTGTGTGTGTGTATATATATATATATACATTTTTTTTTAGTAAGATGTTTACATCCACTTTATTCCTGCTTTCTAGGCCTATTCTTCTGTTTCCCTCTCTACAAACAGTTAATGTCAAGAGAGTTTACAGCAAAATCAGAGACTTGATCTATGTTGCAGCTTTGAGTGGAGAAGTCTTCATTGTCATAAACCTATTCACTAGAATGTCATTTATTAAATGGATGAATGGTTTATATTTAAAATAAATAATAAAAATAATTTATTTTAATAGTATTTACAAATGTTAGTTTTTATAACTTTAAAACTTGAGTCTTATTAAACAGAGCTCTTTGTTTTAAATCAAGTCCTTGCCTGTGCAGAATGAGAACTGATATTCATAAGGATAATCCATTTTCTGTACATCTACCTGTTGTTTTATGACTCTTAACGGAAGAATTTTTAAAAATTTTAATGAATTTTAAATTAGGAAAAGATGTTGGAACTTATTGAGCCTGATGTCATAATTTCAAAGATCAGGAAGCCAAGGTCAAGAGTGCTCAACTGACTTGTTCAAAGGCATGTAGCAGTTAATGAAAGACCCAAGACTTAAATCCAAGTCTGCTGACTTCTTTTGAGATCAGTGCTTTTCCTACCGAGACCATGTTGTTCTTCAGAAAATGAAACCTTCTAATAATACAAGTTTGGAGGATACCTGTTGGTATATCATTTCCTTGGGAAATGCTCGCATACCTGTACTGGAATTACATTACTGGTGGGGGCAGGGGTAGAAATACTACCATAAAAATGATTAGTATTGGATTCCATAAGTGATGAAAGGCATAAAGGAGTGCCTAAGGACTTTGATTTTAATTAAAATTTCACTTCCTTATTACTTATACTTAAGTTTATTCTTTAAAATTTCTTTTCATAGATCTAGAAGTAAACAGCTACCTAGGAGGGTACTGAGTTCCAGGTATCTTAATGTTCCCACATTCCTGGGGGCTACCTTGAGAAAGGTTTAGGTCAAGCATCTATCTATCTCTTGGCAGTTAAATAGTACCTTCTTAGGACAAAGTCTAGAATGAAGGGCGTTACTTTCAACTGAGGATTTGTTTAACTTGCAGTTAAGAAAATATACTAAAATAATTTTACTAACAAGCCATTATAAAATTTTGGTAGGTGGGAGAAGGACGAATAACGTAGGGAACAAGGGTCCAGAAAACTAGTCATTTAAAATACCAATGTGTTTTTATAGCCTTTATTGTTCAAAAAGTGCTTCTATTTTATGTTTTTTTTTTATTTTGTTGGCACATATTGTGAGAAACTAATTACTAACATTTTGGCAAAAAAATTTCAATTTGCAACAGAAATTAGAAGAAGGAATGTCTTCTTACAATACTAGAAACATTTCCATCTGTTTAATTGCATTACACGGTGCTGATTTTAAATTGCAAGAAAAGAAAGGAAAATATATTAGTGTAATCCTAAGAATAATTGAATTGTTTTAGATACTGTTGCTGTTTTTTAATCCAGAAGCAATAAACCATACCATGTATATTATTTTAAAAAAGCATAAAAACATAAGAAATGTACCCTATACCTCTTTGTATAAAATAAGAACAATGATAACCTACATTTGCTTACCTGATTTTTTTCCCAAGAAACTCTTAACATTTTTGGATGTTATTGCACTAGTCTTCATGAAATCTTTGGGCAAAGGGAATCAGTAATCTACAGGGGAAAAGCAGAAATATTAATAGCAGACACGTTCATTACTTGGATCTCAAAAATCACATTTTCACACCGAAACAATGTTATTAATCAATAGAAACATCATGAAATGCTTATTGAAGGTATATTTTGTGCTGTCCTATTGTTAGGTTAGATCACACAGCCTATTTAACTTACAATATAAGTGAAAAGCAAGAAATTCCTTCCAGTTGCTTCTTCACACATTGTAATTTGAATCATTTGATGCAGCTGACTCAATAACCAGTTTTACCACTTTTGTGTTCATTTCTGCAAGAATGCCAACATTGTGGAATTTGCACAGGTATAATATAGACAACAAAATACAAACAACCATGTCTACATTGTGAAATTTTGGCATAGATAATATTTTATCAGTCTTTACATTGGGCTCTTATAACAACCTGTAGTTGGTATTTTGGATTACCAATAATTTATGAAATGCTTGAAAATACTCAGCAAAGCCTTAAAAAATTTTACTCATTTCATTCAATAATATGCCTACGATGATCTAGCTCTGTCTCAGATTAGGTGTGAAATATGACTAATAAAGACATTTTCCAGCTTGGCCATTGCTTTAAAATTAAGAAAGAAAACATACTGCCAGAAAAATGTGTGTGCTGTACTCAGTGCTGGGCGCAACACTAGGCTGTGCTTGGAGAGATTCACAGTATGCAAGCAAGTGTCTGTTGTAGTAATGACACTTTATTATATTGTAAAAAAAAAAAAAAAACCAAGGCTCAATGAAATTACAAACAAGTTTTTTTAGTAAGTAGCAATTCATGAATTGGGGATCACCAAACCAACATAGGTTTAGTGTTCCAGTGAGAAGGCATCAGAGACAAGTATTTATAGGGTGAATACAGAAGCAAAATAAGAAATTATTTGATCGGTTGCAGTTATAAAATTTCCTTTTTGGTTTACCTTGTTGGAAAGCACCTCACATAACCATATATTAGTTGGCTACATGTGCTTGACTAAAGTTCAGTTTTATTTTTGTCTAACATAAGGATTTATCAAAAATGATCCAAGTTAAATTCCACTTATGTTTGCAGTTTAAGCAAGGTTAAGGGTATTTTTAAGGCCTAATTGGTTTTGTTATCTCAGGACTTTTTCAGGCCCTGCCCCCTTCTAAAATTCCCTTTTACAGTATACAGGGGTATATGTGTGTATAGTATTATATTCAATATATAGATTAGTAGAATATAAGTGGTTATTATAGCTTAAATTTGCTTATTTATTTATTATTATTTTTTGAACAAAAAGATTATTAGTCTTCCTCGAAGATTGTGGATAAATTCAATGGAAGTATCCTGGGATTACAGGCTACTATTTTGTCTAATTATTGACACTTTCATCCTTGTGTGTTAGTATTTTCCTAATACTGTGCAGCCAGAAAAGTAACACAGAAACAAATTGAATGCTAAAGCTGATCCAAATGATGAATCTAGATCAGTTAGGTGTGTTTCTATGGAGTATAAATGAATTTATGAAGAGTTTAAACTTTTTCCCAAGTGACTACATGAGATTCTGGGCTAAGTAAAACATGTGGGAAATGTCAGTTGGAAAGCTAATCATAATAAATAAATACATTTTTCTTTCAGTAGCTTCTGTGGGAGGCCAGAAAGCTAGAAGGAGAGCAAGAGAAGAGGAGAAGGTGTGGTATCACCAAGCGGTTGAAAGAGCTATATTTTTACGGCTTTCATTGGATGTATTCTTCCAAAATTAAGGGCCATTCTTCTTACACAAAGTTGAAAAAAAAATAAAAAAGGGCATCCTGGGATATTCGTTTTAAATAAAGCCCTGCTATTAAGGATTTTCCACAGATGTCTACAAGATCCAGACAGGTAATATAAATGTGAGAAGCAGGTGTGACCGTATTGAACTGAAGAGCAGAGCACAAGTCCTACCAAAAGCGGCAGCCACTACCCCGTTCCAGGTAACTGTTGGCAGGTAGACCTGTGAGCCAAGTGTTGCTAGATTTGCAAATCTTTCCAGGGAGGTGAAAAATTTATTTTCCTGTGAAATCAACTGATTTTAAAGAGAAAGTCAACTTCCTTTTTAACACTGTATAAGCAAAACAACACGTCTATTGTTCACCAACTTAACCCCTCTCAGTTATCATGAAAAATGCCCACCATTGCTCTATTTTTCAGTAAGGGTGCTTGGGCCTGCAAACCCAATGGATAGCAAGGATATCAATAGTTCACTTATTAGTCCCAAGGTTGATTCACTGGATCAAGGGTGTCTTCTAGAACCCAAGCTCTTTCTCTTTCCATCCTCTGTTCCCCCTTTCTCAGCACTTGGGTCTCATCTTAAGCTAGTTGCCTCATGGCTGAAACAGGCCCTGTTATTTTATCTTTACACATCCACATCAGAATGGGTGAGAGAAGAGCTTTTCTCTCATGCCTGTCCCCCTTTATGAAGAAGAAACTTTTTTTCCCAAAATGCCCCAAGACACTGGCTCTCATCTCGTAGGCTCGCACTGGATCCCATGCAAGAGAGGCTGGGAAAGCGAGTAGCTGGCCTTATAGTCTTAGAGTGGGAGGTGGGCAAGGCAAAAGAGGACTGAGGTGGATGCTAAAGGGCCAACCATGGTGGCGTCTGCTGGATCACTCAGTCATTATAAATTTGTATTTCTTCAGTTGTACTCCGTACCTGAGTTAGCACTCATACACGACACTACAGCAATACGTTTTTCCATCAGAAATAGAGAGAGAAAATCATTGTTGACATAAAGAGTAACAATTCCAGATTCTAGAAGTTCTTGATGAAAAAGGTCATGGCAGCCTTGATGATATCATTGTGTGATAATACACTCTGAATTAATTAAGAAGTGAAAGCACAAGAAAAATGTTTCAAAAGCATTGGGGTAACCTACTAATGTCATCTTTAAAGAAATAAATGGGTGTTCTGAGAATGGCACTTCACCTCTCTGGGGTTTGTTCACCAAAAATCCATGACCCTGGTCTAACCGTTAGAGAAACTTCAGAAAAATCCAAATTGAGGAACATTCAGGGGGAAAAAAAAAAAAACAACCCGAAAAGCAAAAACTCACTCGTGCTCATCATAACTGTCAAGGCCAAAAAGGATAAGGAAATTCCGAGACACTGTCACAGCCAAGAGGCGCCTAAGGAGACAAGATGACTAAATAGAATGTGGTATCCTGGATGGGATCCTGGAACAGAAAAAGAGCACTGGGGAAAAACTGGTGAAATCTGAGGAAAGTTGCAATATATCAATGTTGGTTTCTTAGATTTGAAAAATGTGCTAGGAGGATATAAGATGTTAACAAGAGGGTGAACCGGGTAAAGGGCATATGAACATTCTCTGTATTACCTTTGCAATTTTCCTGTAAATTCTGTTTTTTTCCTCTCAATTTTCCAGTAGAGCTCAGTTGTCAATATATCTGTAGTGCAAGAGTTTGGTATCAGCTTTATTCTTCGGGAAAACATTTGATTGATGCATTTATTATTATTTAGGTCATATTTACTGGTAATTAGTATTTTTAGGCAGCAACTTCTATTATCCATATAGATTATTTCGTCTTCTGAAGTTTTATTGATATCTCTCTTTTATACACCATACTCTGTTTTGAATTCCCATAAATTCCTTTAGCTGTTCTGTAGCTTTCTTTCTTTTTTTTATCTACTTATTTATTTATTTGAATTTCAGAAAATTATGGGGGTACAAATGTTTTGGTTACATGAATCGCTTTTGTACAGTTTGAGTCAAAGTTATAAGTGTGTCCATCACCCATACAGTGTGCATTGTACTCGTTAGGTGTGAATTTACCCATCTCCTCCTCTGCCTCCCACCTGCTTGATTTCCTTTGAATTTTAAGACCATACATGCACGTGAGTGTTAATCTATAAGTTTCAATTAAACAGTGAGTACATATGGTTTTTGTTCTTCCATTCTTATGATACTTCACTTAAAAGGATGGTCTCCAGTTCCATCCAGATTGTTACAAAAGGTATTAATTCACCATTTTTTATGGCTGAGTAATAATCCATGGTATACATATACCACATTTTATTGATCTACTCATGTATTAATGGGCACTTGGGTTGTTTTCCCATCTTTGTGATTGTGAATTGTGCTGCTATAAACATTTGAGTGCAAGTGTGTTTTTTTATAAAATGTATTTTGTTCCTTTGGGTAAATACTTGGTAGTGGTATTCCTGGATCAAATGGTAGGTCTACTTTTAGATCTTTGAGGAATCACCATACTACTTTCCATAGAGATTGAAGTCCCACCAACAGTGTATAAGTGTTCCTTTCTCTGTGCATCCATGCCAGCATCTGTTGTTTGGGGACTTTTTTTTTTTAATTTCAGCATATTATGGGGGTACAGATGTTCAGGTTACGTACGTTGCCCTTGCCTCCCCCCTCCCCGCCAAGTCCGAGTTTCAAGCATGTCCATCCCTTGGATGGTGTGCGTTGCACTCTTTGTGTATGCAAATACCCATCCCCTCCACCCCCTCCCCCCTCCTTCCTCCCCCCTGCCCGACATCCAATAGATGTTATTCTTATATGTACACTTATGTGTTGATCAGTTAATACCAATTTGATGGTGAGTACATGTGGTGCTTGTTTTTCCATTCTTGGGATACTTCACTTAGTAGAATGCGTTCCAACTCTATCCAGGAGTATACAAGAGGTGTTATATCACCATTGTTTCTTAAAGCTGAATAGTACTCCATGGTATACATATACCACATTTTATTAATCCACTCATGTATTGATGGACACTTGGGTTGTTTCCACATCTTTGCAATTGTGAATTGTGCTGCTATAAACATTCAGGTGCAGGTGTCTTTCTTATAGAGTATCATTTGTTCTTTTGGGTAGATGCCCAGTAAT
>RJWJ010042359.1:0-13052 GCA_004363605.1 Indri indri | reverse complement strand
GCAGCAGAACAAATCACACTGACATCACCATTTCACCCTCATATAAATTGTCTTTTGTAATGAGATGAGGAACTGCAGGGGGTATTTAAGCACACTGTGAGATGTAATAAAATGAGGCCTGAGCGGGTGGCTTATGAAAACAGGAAAGCAGATGGGAGGAAAGGGGATGAAGAAACAGATAGGGGACCTCCCTGAATTACCCCGCTCAGAGCTGAAAGTCTATCTCAGCGGGAAAGAAAAATAGGAAGGTCTTCTACGTCTAAGACAAAAATTCCCGTGTGACATGCCTCGGTATTCTAGTCTTTCCTAACGTCACTGCTTCCAAAAAGAAACCACAGCACGGATGCTTCCTTCTGCCCAAAATCAAGGTTAATTTCACTGTTGAACAAAGGTTACGCTGCAGCCCCAATTAAGTGGCCGACTGGCAAGAAAGGGCTGCATATGCTCAGTGCTCCTCGCTCAGGTCCCCTGAATGCCAGCTGCGCGCAGTGTCCCCACAGGGAAAGGGCTGCATCTTCTAAGGGGAGAGAGAAGTGGACGCTCAGGGTGCAGGCTGTCCCCATTGTGCCCGCCGTGGCACACGGCTCCTTCACTCGTGACCACGGTAACTCACTTTCCCGGGCAGGGCTGGAAGACTAGTCTGACTGTGCTGAGCAGAAGGACCATCACTCATGGAATCGAGTGATGGAGGAAAGAAGGTAACACCAGGAGAAAAAGGCTAAGATCATCTCTTTGTCGCAAAGCAGAGGACAAAATTCTGGGATCATCTGAAAGTCAGCAAAAGTATGGTGATGGGAGGGCTGTACGGATGTTTATTATTTTGTTTGGCTTTTTCTTATTCATTTTAGAAGTTCTTCATATATTCAGGATAGTAATTCTTTGCCTGCTGTTACATGGGAAATGTCTTTTAACATTGTGATAGCTTTTGTTCAGAATCTCTGATTTTTATAAATTTAAATGTATCCATCTTTCTCTTTATGCATTTTGTACACAGGTTAAGGTGGCCTTTTTCAAGTCACAAATACACCCTTTGTTTTCTTCTATTTTTATAATCTTACAATGAGCTCTTTAATCTACCTGGAATTTATTGTTGTGGAAGTGTGAGGGTGGATGCCAACTCTCCCCTACGAGTAAGAACTGGCTGAGCTTTGCAGCTACTTCTCCTTTTCTCGCCGACGTGATGTGCTACCTCGACACATACTTAGGATGGACAGTACGTTTGTGGCTCCACTTGGCACTGTCTGTGCTCGCCACTGAGACAGACACCCGTTTATCTGCTCCTGTGCCAATTCCACACCGTTCCAGTTACTGTTGTTCTATACTACACTTGATTTTAAAAAACTTGCTCCATCCAATATCAAGATTAAATGCACATATCATAAAAGTCACATTTTTAAAGCATACAATCAGTGGGTTTTAGTATATTCACATTGTTGGGCGACCATCACCGCTATGATTCCAAAGCATTTCTATCACCCCAAAAAGAACCCCATATTCATTAGGATTCATTTCCCATTCCCCATTCCCCAACTTCCAGCCTCTGGCAACTACAAATCTACTTTTTATGTCGATGGATTTGCCCATTCTGTTCATCTCATACAAATGCAACCATAAAATATGTGCCTTTTGTGACTGACTTCACTCAGCATAATGTTTCCAAGTTCATTAATGTTGTAGTGTGCATGAAAATTTCATCCCTTTTTATGGCTGAATCACCTTCCGCTGTGTGGATAAGACCCCTTTTTGCTTATCCATTGATCAGTTAATAGATACATGAGTTGTTTCTACTTCTTGACAATTATGAGTAATGCTGCTGTGAACATTGGTGTATAAGATTTTGTGTGGACGTATGTTTTCAGTTCTCTTGAATACATAGCACAAGCGATACATGGGCATATACATATACAAGTGAAATTGCTGGATCATACAGCAACTTTATGTTTAACTACTTTCTGTAGCAGCTGGACCACTTTACATTCCCATGAGCAATCCACAAGAGTTCCAACTTCACGTTCTCACCAACACTTGTTACTGTTTATCCTTCGATTATAGCCACCCTGGTGGATGTGAAGTGGTATTTCGATGTAGTTTTGATTTGAATTTTCTTAATGACTGATGACGCTGAGCATCTTCTCATGTGCTCATTGCCCATTTGTATATCTCCTTTGAAGAAATATCTATTCGAATCCTTTGTCTATTTTTTATTGGGTTATTGTCTTTTTATTGTTGAGTTGGAAGAGTTCTTTATATATTCTGGATACAAGGCCATTATCAGATATATGATTTGCAATTATTTTCTCCCATCTTGTGGGTTGTCTTTTCACTTTCTTGACTGGGTCTTTTGAATTAATTCTGGTGAGATCTAATATACCTATTTTTTTCTTCGGTTGCTTATACTTTAGGTGCCCTATCAAGAAACTATTACCTAACCCTAAACACGTAATGAAGTTTTATACCTATGTTTTAAGAGTTTTATAAGTTTAGCTCTTACATTTAGATCTTTAATCCATTTTGAATTATTTTTTTATATACAGCTTAAACTAGAAGTCCAACTTCAATCTTCCACACGTGGACATCCAATTGTTCCAGAATCATTTGTTGAAACAACTATTCTTTCCCTCATTTAGTTGTCTTGGCCACCTTATCAAGAGCAAGTTCTCTTTTGGTACTATTTTTTCCCAAAAGTTTCTAGGCTATTACTGCCTATTTTCTCTTTCAGATGAATTTTAGCATCAAATTTTAAGCTCTATGATAATCTGTTGAGATTTCAGCTTGTACTACACTGAAGGCACAGGTCAATTTGGGAAGAACTTCTCTCTCCACAATAAGGAGTATTCCTATTCATGTACATGGCAGGTGTTTCCTTTTAATACAGTCAATTTTATGTCCTTCGGCCTAGTTTTAGATTTTTTTTTCCCATGTGGCTATTGGAAAATGTTTGCTGAACTTATGTATAGGTATTGTATAGATCTGTTGCTATGAATAGGATCTTTCTTCCTATTATGTCATATACATGGCTATTTTTAATGTAAAGCTTTTGGTTTTAAGTTGATCTTGTATCAGACACTGTTGCTGGGTCATCTTATCGGTTTAATAGTTTATAGCATATCTTGGATTTTCTATGTTATTAATCATATTAATTGCAAAATACATGAAAGTATTGTAGGCTTTTCTTTTTTCTCTTTTTTTTCTTCTTGGAGACAGGGTCTCGCTCTGTCACCTGGGCTATAGTGCAGTGGCGTCATCACAGCTCACTGCATGTAGGCTCTTTTTTAGATGCTCCGTATGGCACTGAGGAGAGGGATGGCTAGGTGTCCACGGGAGGAGAGTGGCCTGCAGAGGGAAAGCAATGTGCAAAGGCAGGGGGCCCTGGGGAGGGAGCGGCAGCTCAGGGACAGGGCCGGTTCTGCTCGGCTGGAAGATTCAGGCGCAGGAGCGCAGCACTCACAGCACCCTGTTCTTCCCTGGTGAAGCTGCCCTCTACAACAAGCATGTGGCCTAGGAAAGGATGCCTGGGGAGCACCCTAGGGGGCAGGGACAGGCCGCCCAGCCAGCCACTTCAGGCATCCACCTGGGCCATCAGGGAGGGCAGACCTTGCCGCCAGCTTGCCTCCTTAACCTTCGTGTGAAATAAATTTTGGACAGTCCCAGGGTCCCCTCCCTCTGGACAACAGTTGGGTACTTAAAAGAGGCATGAGGATAATTCCCCGACCATGCAGGGATCCCATAATTGGACTGCAATGCCCCAGAACATTGCAGGGGTCCTGGCCCCCTCCCAGGCCCTACCGCAGAGGGTGGGGGTTTCAGCCTGGGCACACGGCAGCCTCGTCAAAGCTGAAGACGACTCGGAAAGCGAAAGGTTGGCAGCTGCTGTGAGAGTTTTGGCTGCCTGGGTTTTGACTGTTACAGATCCTTGGGGTCCCGTGTGTTGTAGAATTTACCCCATTTTAGAGAAATGTGAAATGCTGCTATGGGCGGCTAAATACTGCCTAAAAAATTAAAAACCAAATGGTGACAATAATCCTAATTACTGACCTCTGAAATTTCAAACTCATTTATTCTCAATCTCAATTTATTTTTAATAGATTATTTATCAAATGCACTTTCAAATTAAATACACAGAAATATAAGCTCATTAAAGCATGAGCTGAGAACAAATTAGTGTCAAATTAATTCCCAGTTCGACAGCTTGGTTGAAATATTGCTTATAAAGAGGAGAAGGGTTGGATTTTAGCTCTCACAAACCGTTCCTTAAAGTAAAGTCTCACTTCTCTTAGTCATCACTAGCGTTAACAACTTACCTCTTGGCTTTAACACACTTTTGACTCACCTTCAGACCGTTAGCTAACAAGACCATTGCTCTCTCCTGACAGTGATCAACTTCTCAGATTACTAAGCATAATCATAATTACTAGAACTCCAAATTCCAGATTCTGTAGGACAATTACAATTTCATGGAATTTTATTTTTTTCAATATGACTCACTGAATGTTTAAACAACAGCGATTTAGTTTTTATAATGTAAGTCACTGTACAGATAATTTCGCAGCTCAGGAAGACAAGTAGTCACACCGTATCATGCATTTGGCTGGGAAATTCAATCACAGGCAGTGGAGGAGATGTGTTCTCTGACCGCCCTGGGGGGCTGGCCCTCTTAGGCAGTGACCGAGGCAGAGAGAGGGGCACAGGCCGCGTCACCAGCAGTGGCCAGCAGTCCCCACTTGGGACAGTCCCCAGGTCACTGTGTGCCCTGTATCTGAGTGCACAGGTTGCCTCTGTGCACCGACGCTGAGAGGCAGGAACCAGCCAGGTGTTGGGGGTTTGCAAACACTTGGCGTGTTAGATCTGGATGTGCCACACCAGGGAGACACACAGTAGGCGGCTGTCGTGCCTTAGACGGTCTCGTGCCCCAGGGACCCGAGGCCTATGGCTCAGCCCTGCACAGACTTTCCCAGAAGGCATCCCCTTTCCTCTCTGTGATTGCCTCAAGGGTGTCAAACTGTATGGCCTCTTTCTTTTCCTCATGCTTCTCTCTCTAAAGACGTTGCTGAACAAGACACTGTCCTGCTGGGACAGTCGTCTTTGCCTAGTTCCACTGATCCGATACATTCTGCTTCTCCCGACAAAACATAGAAAAGAGTCCCTAACATGCATAACCACAAAATTACATCTTTTCCTTTTCGAAACCTCTAACCATGTATTTTACAGACTTATTACTTAACCTAATGCATTTCCCCACTCCAGTAAAATAAATTTTCCTTATGTTAAATACTATCAATCAAACATAACAGTGGGTAAGAGGAAGATGGAATAAGAACTCTTGAACTTGAAAGTTGGCAGCCCTCAACTCTATGCCATGTGGGAAGTAAAATCAAACTTCTGTTAGCCAACTCTCAGTGGACCAGAAAGAAAGAAATTTTATATGCTAACGTGGTAAGAAAAATGGCTTGACATTATAATTAAAAAGGATTGCTAGCAGACAAAGTCTGTTAGAGGGTATGCTGAGTGAAAATTATTTTCAATGCTTTCTTTGGGGAACTTTGTAGGACCTCCCCCGACCCACCACCATATGCAACATGCCAGACCATCTTGATTTAGGGCTTGAATCACAAAATGTTATAGCTGGAAAGAAGCTTTGGGCCATCTAAGGCCAACCCTTCTCTTTAAGCCAGCCCCTTCCCCGAACAGATGCAAAGACCGAAGCCCGAATGAGCATCAAAGCTCACAGAGTCCGTTAAGGGTGGCGGGAGCTAGAGCGGCAGCCCAGGCAGGCGCTCCACTCCAGGCCACTGGCCTCCCTCCACACCCTGTGGCCAGGGGCACATGCCCGCATGAGTTTCTCTCTCTTTTTGAAATGAAAAGCTACCAAGCTACCACCTAAAATCTATACTTGGGCAGAATGTTTTTCTTGAGTATGATGTCACTTGTGGACTCATAGGAAAGTAAAGTCATTTCCAGTCTGAGAAAAGTCTGCAAATAGGAGGGGTCTGAGGGTTAGTGTCTGTGCATGTGTATGTACGTGTGCGTGTGTATATGTGCATACAGGTATGTGTGTGAAGGTGTGTGCAAGGCAATGTGTATGCATGTATGGGCGTGTCTGTTATCAGCATGACTGCGTTCAGGCCTTTGTTCCCTTATACGGAACACCAAGCCCCAACATACCCCGTGTTTGCTTGAAGACCAAAGCAAGGTGACAGCGCATTCCAGAAGAGCAAGAAGTGACAGTGTAGCTCTGTTTCTGTGACCGGGCCATGGTGTGCTTAGCCCTGAGAATGTGCAGGGCAGCATCGTTGAGAAATGAATCACCACACCCGTCCTCCCAGGGCTGTCTCTGCTCCCACATCCCTGACGAGAACCATGTCTGGATAGGAGACCATAAAGAAGTGACCTCAGGGGCCACTCGCGTTGCTTTGCTGTGCTGGATTCTGCAGTGCAGAACAAAAGCTTAAGGAATCACATGTGAGCTCTTTGGGACCTCCCTGCAAACTGGCCTGGAAGCAGCCTGTCTGCACTAGTGATCCAGCTGGAGTTGGAAGTCTTGGGGCTGAGACTTGGAGTCTCGGTTTTTAATCTGTAAAATGGGACTGACACTTATTTGCCCAGGGTTTAATAGATCAACTAAATACGACGCAGGGAAGCAATTCATAAAATGTAAGGCACTGCTACAACTCTGCAATAAGAACACAAATATTTCAACCTCATTACGCTGTAAGCTCTATTTTCTCCCTGCTATCTTCCTCCACACCGAACCCTAGCTGGGTGTATTTTTGCTGAAAGAATGAATGGGTGTGTGCGAGAGAAACTGGCCCATTAGAGAGAAGGGAGTGTTATTCGCTTATACTTTCTCACTTGTCGCGAACTCCCAGCTCCACATCTTCCTGGCTGTTGTGTGGAGACAGGAGGGAGCTGGCGGGGCAGGGGCCGGAAGACCCTATCCGTGCCAGGTGCCGTGTGGTGCAGACACACAACTGTTAGCACATTCCTCCACCTGGCTCTTGGGTGCAGCCCGCCCACTTTCTCACCTGTGATCAGGATCTGCAAGGCACTCAGGAGGAGCACGTGGTACAGTGCTCCCAAAGGCCTGACTGTGCGCCTGGCCTGGCGTCCGACTGCTTCACCTTCTCATTGCACACGCCAGTTCAGTGCTTGCTGGGATCTGAACTTGGGCAGTCTGACTCCATGGCTTGTGATCCTAACTTCCACGTATCCTGCCTCCAGACCGGCGGTCCATCTCAGAGCCTGCCCTTTCCCGACAACTTTTAGGAAGGTCACCCAAACCTGGAGTTCCTCTGGGAGCATGGGGTTGGCTCTTCCATTGTTTGGCCCTTGAAACGTTTTTGTCAGAGACACGTTGAATCATCTGTTGTTAGACTGCATATTCCCCGAGGACAGGGGCCGTTTCCTCCCTTCTGTAGCCTTGCCACAAAGCGTGGGACCTTCCCTGGCTGAGTTCAGTTGGGCCTCCAAGTGTGTGGTTAGCGAATTCCCAGAGGCCTGTTCTGGCCTCTCCTCTCCTCTCCCCACATTCCAGGACTTCGGTTCAGCCAAACACCTCTGCTCTCCTGAGAAGCATTTTCTGGGTGTCTCCCTTTGTAAATGCACGCCCATCTGTTCCCTAATCGACCTCGCTACAGTTTAATAGACTAATGCCATTACGACAAGCACCACGGCCAGAGACGTGTAAGAGACACGTCAGAGTTTTGCTCCAGGTGGATCAGAGGCAGCACAGCACAGTGTTAGGCGCTCAAGATTCTCCTGTCCCCATACCAGCCAGGCCCGGCCCTGCTCAGCTCCCAGGGCCAGAGGGGACCGGGCACAGGCAGGGTGGTATAGCCGTAGACTAGGAGCTCAGACACTAGAGTCAGATTCTGTGAGTCTGAATCCTTATTAGCTGTGGGCTTGACCTACTTGGCCCCTCTATATCCAGTTTCCTCATCTGGGTACAAAAATAGGAACAACTGAC
Source organism: Indri indri (assembly GCA_004363605.1). NCBI lineage: Eukaryota > Metazoa > Chordata > Mammalia > Primates > Indriidae > Indri > Indri indri. The sequence continues at coordinate 5,089 of RJWJ010042359.1, read as the reverse complement.
CTACGGTGAGCACCAAACAACAAAATGTATAAAAAGTGCTGTGCACAGTACCTTGCCTATTGTTGAAGTTTCCTCAGCCTTAGCCCTATTCATGTCGGGCACTCACGCGTTTGTTGAGTGAGCATGTGAAGGAAGGAATGGATGAATGAATGCATGCGTGAAAAGGCAGGCTGTGTCATCACCGGAATGCGAATACCCATCTAAGAGATTTGAACTTGACTGAGGAGGCACTGGGGGAAGCTGTTGATTTGGGAGGATCAAAATACAAATGCACATTTGTGACATAAATAGATGTTTTGGGAGGATTGTTCAGGCAGGAGGAGGGTCTGGATTAAAACTAGGTGAGACTGCAAGCAGGAATAAAGTCAGGGGCTAAAACCTCTTCCGGCTGCGGCAGGGAGGACCTGGGCTGGTGCAGCCAGCCACGTGACAGTGGACAAGGACAGGGCACGTGTAAGACGTGCCATGAAGGACGTGGGTGAAGACCCAAGAGGGAGAAGGCGTCCGTGCTGGGTGAGGGGACGCAAAGCAGGAAGAGATGGTGAGTTAGGTATGTGTGCAGTACAGTGCCAGTGGGAACATCCAACCCATTTTAAATTGTTTTCTAAGAACATGACAACAGGCCTTGCTCGTACTTGGCACACGTATGAGAGGTGAATGCTCTCTGGCTTCCCGCCTCCCCCAGAATCCTCTTTCCATCCTTTTCAGACACTCTCTAACTGGAATGGGTTGGGGTCGACTCCCTAACATCCACTGCCCTGACATTTAGTCCAAGCCAATTGGAGAAGATCCTACTCCTTTTTGATGGCCAATAGTTGCCATGGAAATGGATGAGATGCCACCCAGACAAACTTTGGCTGAAGTATTGGATTCCAATCCTACCTGATGATCCAGCCTCAGTTAACAACGCCCGAACACCTCCTCACCAAGTAAAACTCTGCACCAGCCCATATGCGTCTCCCTCCCCTAGGTTGGTTCACAGGTTCCTTCCTCCATGAAGCCTTCTGCGATCCGTCCGACCAGCGCCCTTGGTACACTCAGCTCAGACATCAGTCACGTTTGTAATTAACTGGATAACCACACGTCTCCCTCCAGCCACACGGGGACCCCCTTGTCTGTCCATAGTCCCTGCTGTATTCTCAGCGGTGGTCACGGTGCCTGGCGTGGCAAAGGTGCTCGGATGACAACATGCTTGAGACAGAGGAGTGTACTTCCAGCAAAGCATGACAACATTTAGCCAGTCTTGGGGGCTGTTCCAGCCTTCCCCAGAGTCAGCTTTTGGGATGCAAATAGCACAAATGTCATGAGTATTGTACTGTCTCCTGAAAGCCTTATTAAACGTAACAATATAAAACATAATCCTCCCTTAGACGTGGCCAGCAAAGGACAAAGTCACAAATATTTCATCCATTAGGACAATCGAGAGAAAAAACAAGCGATAGACTCCAAAATTAAAATCAGCCACTATTCTGAGTCAACCAGCTCGCACTCACTGTTGAGAAATTAAAAAAAAAAAGGCACTATGGCTAATAAAAAGTGGTTCTTATTTTACATATAATTTTAAACTTAGGAAAGTGCACTGTGTGCTGACTTTAGAGGATAAGGAGATGAGTCAGCAAATTTCTTTTTGTTTTCCAGACAGATTCAATAAAAACAAAACTCCAGAAGCTGCATCTGTCCCTCACCATGCAAAACAACACAAGGCCTGAGACTCTCCTTAAGGGGTTCCTGCTGGAAGGGTCAGCTGTTCGGGGCTGCGGCTTTTATTTAGCGAACAAGACTGTTCGCTCCGTATCTTTACGGTAACACGGCTAACAGCCCAAAAGGGCATTGGAAGGAACAGGAGAAGGTAGCTGTGGATTAAAAGAAAAGTCGCGACTTTTCTAATTATGAGAGTAATATGTGCTGGTTGTTTCTGGAGGTTTGGGGGTGCCAATTAATCTATCTTCCAGGTGCTTCACCCACTGAAGATAAATTCAAGGAGTCAGACGAAGATCAAAATACGTCACCGGCTTAATGACCTCCAGAAAAGGGGCTTCTGGTACAGTCTGTAAGGGACACGAGCTTAGGCCTGGGCAGACGTGAGGCTTCCTGCGCTGTCTAACCTTTCCTGCCAACCGAAGCCCTGGGACCCGTCTTGGGGAAGGTGGGGAAGGTGGGCCGTAGACACCATGGCTTAGAGCACTCCGTGGGGGAGGGAGCAGGTGAGTCCCGCTCCCTGCTGACAGGAAGGCCGCAGGACCAGCCTCACCGCCTTTCCAAGGCAGGGCTCCAGCCTCTTCCATTAGCAGGGATCAGGGTTGTCAGGCTCTGTCTCTCCTCCCACCCTCCTTCCCCTAAAGAGACAGCTCCATGGGGAGGAGGGAATGAAGGCAACAGGGAGGGACGGAGCACTCGCCCCCCTGTCTTGCTACCTCCTGGGAAAATGAGAAGGAAGAACAGAAGACGCTGCCCCTGCATACACGTCAATCACAGAGAACAGAAGATACGGTCTCGCACCGAATGGAGACAAGTGTTAAGGCCCCGGAGCCCTTCTGTCCGGGCTGCCTCCTACGACGCCTGGATCTGCGGCCTTCCGCTTTCGCAGCTAAGTCTAGAACAGCCCTGGCAGCTGTTGGACTCCATCTAATCTCCTCTTTCTTCTTCTCTCTTACCACATTTCCTCCCGAAGGAGAAAATAGGGAAAAATGCCTAAGACAATTAGTAAGGGAGACTGAAACAGAAAACGCAAAACTATTACCATTAAAACAACTTTGGAAGCTTGTCTTACATAGTCTAGAGGCGTCTGTCTAGACAAGTGCCACTCCCCAGCGCAGACAACGGGCACCTGAAAGACTCGGGCCTGCCGCTGCAGTATTTCTAGGCTCTCTTTCCTGTTCCTGTTTGGAGTGACAGTCTACACTGTGGAAACAGCGTGGTGCTAAGTCTGAAGACACATTTTCAATGAGATCTTGGACGGGGGGGAGAAGGGAAAACAAAGTCAAGCGTGAATTCATGGCACCAACTATCACTTCCATATGAGGTTGATCCTCAGATGTTCACTGTTGACCTAAGTCTTTCTCCTGGAATCCAGGTTCGCAGACGCCCACCTGCCTACTGAGCACCCTCACTCGGCTGTCCCACTGCAAGCTCAACACCGACCGACAACGACTCCTCTCCTCTGCCTTCCAACCCACAACTGCTCCTTAACGGTACCACAGAGGAACACATTGTCCGCCCGAAGTCCTAAGTGGCAGGGAAAGCTCTGTTGGTGACACCTCCCTCATCCTCTGACCCCAGCGTCTCCTGTGACTCCTCAAGTGTCCTCGATCCTGGCCAGTCACCGTCCCTTCCAAGGCCCAATTCTGCGGGCGCCACCTCCATCTACTGCAAAGTGCCCCTCAAATCGTCCCGTCTTCCGTCCACCAATCTTCCTTCCATTCTGCTGTCGGAGACCTGAACGCACCATTCTGCTGCATGAAAACTTTCTCTGGCCCCAATTTTCAGTAAGATAAAGTCAAAACTCCTCAGCACTGAAGGGTTTCACACCCCTCTTGCTGTCTTCTTTACTTGCTTTTAAAGATCCAGAGCAAATATCACTTCCTTAGTGAAGTGGCCCCCAAAGAGTTAAAACCAGCCCCAAGTTAACACCTCCACAATAGTATTTTGTACACGTTTCCTATTGTAGCAATTACATTGAAGCATAATTGTTTTTATGCTTTTAAAATGCCTTGCCTCTCCAGTAGAATTTAGATGCTGAGGGATATATTTTATTCAGCCTGTATCCCCACAGCCTCACAGTGTCTGCACACAGAAGGTGCTTAATAAACGTTTGCTGAATGAATAGATGAATGAAATCTGGATGGCATCACCTAAGGCACTGCAATGGCTAGACAGGACATTTTTTGAAATTGCAGTACATGTAAGATGCTATGTGAGCCTTTCTGGGGGCAGAAAGATGATATGGGGAACATTTCCCACCCATAAGAGCTATTATAAAGCACCACATGTACTCACCAACAAATTGGTATTAACTGATCAACACTTATGTGCACATGTAGTAACATTTATTGGGTGATGGGCAGGTAGGGGAGGGAGGAGGGGATGGGTATATCCACACCTAATGGGTGCGGCGCGCCCTGTCTGGGGCGTGGACACACCTGAAGCTCTGACTTAAGTGGGGCAAAGGCAACATATGTAACCTTAACATTTGTACTGCGTACTATGCCGAAATTTAAAAAAAGTAAAAAAAAAACAAAACAAAAAGTTAAAGAATATGTTTAAAGATTGTCATGACATTTTCCTATAAAAACACATATTAGATTAATAAAGAGCTATTATAATCTAGATAATAGTATAGATTATAATAAAAGAAATAATATCAATACTTTTCATCTAAAGATACTGTGTTGAATTATTAGATATACTAATGTTGCACTATCCTTGCATTCCTCAGGTAAGTATAATTTAGTCAAAAGCATTTTTAAAATATGCACCGAATAGGGTTTGTAAATTTTACTTAGGATTTTTGCAACTATGTTCATAAGTGAAACTAGTCTATAAGATTCATTTGTGTACGCCTTTTTTCTGGTTTTGGTAGCTCCTCCCACCCCCTTCTTTGAAAAAAGAATATTCTTTTATTCTCAGGAACCATTTGCTCTTGATACATTTGGTAAAACTCACTTGGTTAAATCATGTGGGTCTGTTGTTATTTTTGTGGGTAGACCTTAAAAATACCATTATTAATTTCTTTATGTAGTTATAATTAAGTTTTTCTTTCACTTTGAACCAGTGTTAAGAATTTACATTTTAAAGAAAATGGTATTATTCATAACATTATTGTGATTTTAACAATAGTTATAGCCCTTTTTACATTCCTAATAGTGTTTACTTGTGAATTCTTTTCTTGATTAATTTTATAAATGTTTTATTCATTTTATTAATATTTTCAAATGACCAGCTTTGGATTAATTTATCCTCTTTCTTGACTTACTTTCTTTCTGTTTTTGGTCTTCCTTTTTATTAATTTCTGCCCATTTTTAAAATCTTCGTTTCTGAGAGAGGTATATTTAAATTTCGCACTCTGGTTGTGGCTGTGTCAATTAAACAA
>RJWJ010042358.1:0-13081 GCA_004363605.1 Indri indri | reverse complement strand
GTTTCATAGAAACCCTTGGCTGGGGGGCGGGCGTCCTCTCCTCTACTGTTGTGAAAGTCTGTGCCCGCCCCTGGAGCATGTTCTTGGGGGTTTTAGGCAGGAAGACCCAGGCGGTGCTGGAGGACAAGCTGAAGAGGCTGGAGGAGGAGTGTCGGCAGAAGGAGTCGGAGCGCGTCAACCTGGAGCTGGAGCTGACGGAGGTCAAGGAGAGCCTGAAGAAGGCGCTGGCAGGCGGGGTCACCCTGGGGCTGGCCATCGAGCCCAAATCGGGGACGTCAAGCCCACAGGTAAGCGTCCTGCCACTCACCTCAGAGGCCGCAGGGCCTGGACGACAGAGAAGGCGCTGAGTGGTGCTCTGGCGTAGCGGCTCACTGTCCCTCGGCACTAACAGTACAGGCGTGTTCACGCATGCGCGTCACACGCTGTCACTCTCCAGTTTCCGTGTTCTCAACGTGACCTCGTCTTACCTCCTTCGCTGAAGTCCTTAAAAGGCGAGAGCAGCGCTGTCTATTTCTTTCCCTTCACACTATCCGATTGAAGCAGGTCCAGTTCTTGTGTCTCTTTGGAACCGGGCCTAATTCGATGCAATTTATTAGGAAATTAAATTCAATGTAGCACATTTAATACAGTCTCCAGCATGTACTAAGAATCAAGCCAGGTGCTGGGGAAACCGAAGCGCATGAACACAGTCGTGTCCTCTCAGAGTCCAGGAGGACACGGGGAGATCATTTTCCCAGCGTGAATCAGCACCTTAAATGGCTTCCTCTTCCCTCACGTTCAGCTGATCGTCGCTGAGAACTTCCTGTTGTCTTTCCACTTGATTGTCCTGTCGAGTTTCCTGTCCGCGAGTCACGTTATTCCTCCCGTTTTACACATGGGGAACTTGAGGCCCAGAGACGTAAACTCACCTACAAGAGCAGAAGCTGGTGAGGGGTGGCCCGACTTCGGTTCTTGCTTCAGCCGAAACACGGCAGAGCACCCCCGGCCCCGCGCATCTGTGTCCTGCATGTTCTTGTTCCGGGTCCTTCTTTCCAGGCCACTGGGCCAAACGCTGAACTTGAATGAATCCAAATGAGCTCTGGGGGGATTTAGGGATTTATGGCACCCCTGAAATCCAGCCCTCATCACTTTATTCCCCCCTCCTCCCCAGAAAACAGGCTGCCTCATGCTTGGCAGAGCTCGTTCAGGTGGCCGGGTCACTGCCCTGTCACCAGCTGTGCTGTGGTTCTCTCAGCCGGAGTAGGGTGCAGCGTCTAGGACAGCAGGCTCTGGGGTCACACGGGCCGGGGTTTAAAGTCACTTAGCTTCACAGGGCTCCCGTTTCTGCATCTGTAAAGCGGAGATAAAGCTACTGCCTGCTGCATGGGATCATGTGTGCAAAAGCTCTCGGCACAGGGCCCAGCTGGAGTGTGTGTGTGTGTGTGTGGGGGGGGGTCATTCATGTATTCCTTAACACATACATACTCATTCATGCACTACATTCATTCAACACTTATATATAATTATATATTACCATCCTATGTATATTAAGAATTACATAGAATTTGTTCAATAATTATAGATACTTATATATTAAATATCACACATATATATAAACGCATGTATGTGTACGCATGTATGACATGCTGTGTTCTTTCTGGGCTATGATGTGCGAATGCCAGTTGCGGAGCTCGGGTTCGGTGAGGAGAGACGCCTGTCGAACGCACTTATGTCAGGTGTCGGCAGGGCCCTGCAGAGCCGTAAGGCAGGGCCAGGAGGGCTGGATGCAGTGGGAGTTAGAATCCGAGGGCTGGGGGTGACTCGGAGTCCTGGGCTTGCGGCGTGTGACAGGAAGGACACAAGGGTGTGATGAGGTCCGCTGCGGCTGGAGAGTGGCAGTAGCTGGGAGCGTCGCCGGCGTGGGGTGGGTGGGCTTCCCCTGTGACTCGCGCCCGTGATGATCGGAGGCAGGAGGGCACGAGGCCTCCAGGAGCTGCTTGTCCCACGTGGGGGTGATGGCAGGGAAGAGCCAAATATGGGGGCCTTGGCAGCCGAGGGTACATTTTGTTCTGTTTTAAGCCTTCCAGAAAGCCTCTTCCTTTGGCACGTGTATAATTGTTAGATGTGTGATTCTTTAAACTACTGCCTGTCTCTGTTCTTGGGCTTTCCTGGCTATGGCCAGGGTCCTGTCGAGGCCTAGGTGCCTCTGTGCTGGCTTCCAGACCTGTGAGGATCCTCCTCCTGTATCTTCAACTTTTTTCTCTCTATTAGCTTCCTTCAGAGCATTTAAAGATCCTCTAGTTTGTTCCATCCTTAAAACGCAGCTTCGTCCCCCAGCCCCTGCCCCCGCTGTCTGCGGCTGCCGGTTGCCCTGTGTTTCTTGCCTCCCTTCCACACTGCGCCTCCGCAAGCTGTTGTCCCACTCACGTCTCCACCGGCTGCAGTCTGACCTCTCGCCCTGCCTGCTTTCGTCAAGGTGACCTCCAGTCTTTAAGCCCAGTGGGTGCTGTGGTCCTCCCTGCTCTCCCGTCCCCGTCCCTTTTGGCCCAGCTGCTGCCTTCCTCATCTGCAGTGACCCCGTATTCTCCAGGTCCCTGCGGCCCCTCTGCTGGCCCCTGGCCCCACAGGCCTCCCTTTACCCATGTGGTCAGAGCCCATCCTTGGAGGCTGCCCCAGCTCCCCCCGTCCCAGCCCAGAGTGCTTTGGGGCTTCGTCTCTCACGAGGGTCTCTCGATGGACTCTGGTTGCCATCATCTGCCCCAGCACCTGTGGAGCATTCTGCATCAGCGCCACCCAGGCCACGCCCTTGGAAGAGCGGCCTGTTAGGGAGACCCTCCAGGTGCGGGTCACGTGCCACTTTCCTGGTCTCCCCCAGAGACGATGTCCGGAGTGGTCATTCTTCTGCCTGTTCACCAGCCACTGCTCCCCCCACCCCTCCGGGCAGTGCTGCCTCTTACAAGCATTTCCAAGGACAGCTGGAATGTAGGTGGAAGTTCTTTGCTTGGGGATCTGAGGCCAGTAACCCCCACGGGGACCCCAAGTTACCTATTTTAATTGTAATTGAACCATGGTTCTCCTAAAACAATGTTCTGCATACCCCGAGTAGTAATTTTTATGTTACACATTTTGGCGGTAACAATAGGAAGAGTTTATTCCTTGGAGACTCATTTGAGGAGGTGCAGCAGACTGCGGACATTTTCCCCAAAAAGCAGTTTGTAATCCCACATGGAAGGGCCAAATATGGGGGCCTTGGCAACCAAGGGTACGTTTCGTTCTATTGTAAGCCTTCCGGAAAGACTCTTCCTTCAGCGCATGTACGATTCTTAGATGTATGATTCTTTAAAACATGCAAACTGCTGTGAATAGTCAGGAATGCTCAGTGTAATCAGGCCTGTGCTGTCCAGCAAGCCGCGCGCAGGGTGCTGGGCCCGATCTCCAGTGGCTTCGCTGCCAGGGTGTCTCAGGGCAGCCGACCCACGGAACAGCCCTGAACACTGCAGAGCACCGCCAAGGGGAACAAAGCAGAGGCCACACGATCTGAGTGGAAGAGCCCAGCTTTGCATGCAGAAGGCACAGACACGAATCCCACCCTCACTTCCCGGCCACGGCCACCAAGCCAGAGCCCTCTCCCAGCCTCAGCCTTCCCGTCCCTGAAGTGGGGTCTTAAGGTGCTCTAAGAATTAGGCACGGACTGCTACAGTTGTCCTTGTTGTTACTTTTACTCATTTCCAAAACACGTTTCTTCTTTAAAATAAACCAATTTTCCTGCTGGAAAATTCTGGTGGCCCGGAAACCATTTCTCACGCAGGGTTTTCCCTCTTTGTCAACAGTCCCCGGTGTTTCGACATCGGACTCTGGAGAACTCGCCCATCTCCAGCTGTGACACGAGTGACGCAGAGGGCCCCGTGCCGGTGAACAGTGCAGCAGTCCTGAAGCGGAGCCAGCCGGCCCCGGGCAGCTCCCCCTGCCGCGGGCATGTGCTGCGCAAGGCCAAGGTGAGTCCAGCTTCCACTCGGCGCTTCCCCCGGTGGTGCGGCGTCCCAGTACACTTCAGGCTTTCCGGCTTTTTGGGAGGTGAAGGGAGCCAAGTTTGTCCTCCTGTTCCCCTCACATTCGGCTTCAGTTACATGGCCTGGGGTGAGCACTGAGTGAGTTCCCACTGCACATCAGACCCTCCTTTAGGAAAAAAAGACAAAAAAAGGACCTGAACCTTGCCTTGGAGGAGTTTGCTGTTCAGCGTTCGGAAAACGGCCGCTCTGGGTCTCGTCTCAGAAACAGGCAGGACTCTGGGCTATGTGGACCCGTTTCTCGTTGGTGGTGTAGAGATTGGGCTGGGTGACCACTGAGGTCCTTTGCAGCACTTAGACATAGGATTCTTTAAAACAAAAAAAGAACGAAAAAAGGTCCAGGAATAAACTCTGCTCCGTTCCTCTCCCCAGCGTCCCCCCAGATCCCGAATCTGGGATCCCAGGGTGTCGTAGGAAACCTCCGCAACTCCATGCTATAGTATCTCCTATCTTCTCACGGGATTAGCCAGTATCGATCTTTGTTGCTAAACTTAAAGATCTCAGAAATTTTATACACAATTTCTAGTTTATCAAAGCAAACAGGTCTTGACTGCAGCGACTGAGAGTGTCCTCTGCGTAAAGACCACACTGGGTGCGGCGACACGAGCAGATGAATTTCGCGTGCTCTGATTAACGTGGAGGCTGGACGCCCGCCCTGCACGAGCTCCGTGGCTGCTCTAGTTGCTGGCATTACTTTTCTCTGGCAGCTTTTGGAAGCCTTTCCAGGTTGGCTGGGAATATACATTTCCTGGAGGGTGGCGAGTGTGAGACCAGAACGTGGGTGTGGGCCACTTGCTGCGTGCTCGGGGGCGTTCACGGAGGGGCCCGAGAACCGTGTTTTTCCGCAGCACCCTGGAGTAGCTGGCCCCCAGGGCAGACGCACTTTACTGGAGACGCGTGTCGGTCAGTCTGGGAACAGGAGGAAGCGTCGTGTCTCGTCCCCACTGCTTTCTTGGCTTCCTCCACTGCTCTTGGTCTGTGACCATTAGGCTCCTTTGAGGGGAATATGTGTTGCCCAATAAAGTCCCGCTTATGACTTGCAGATGAGAAGTGCAGTAAAAGCATTTCATTTACTTGGTTTCTTTACCATCAAAGAAATTGGACTTAAAATTATGTGACTCCAGCCTTTGAAAGGGTTACATTCGAGGTGTGTGCTGTCACCGTGCTGAGGCTCTGGCGGCGACCTCCTTCCCTGCTGCTCATTCCTGATAAATGAAAAGTGTGCGATCCCGGCCGGCTGCCAGGCCGATACACACTCAGGGAGGGAAATATCAATAGCTGTCCATGCTCACAGGCCCGGAAAACACCGTGGAAGCAGCACTCGTCGATCCGGCCGGGAATCTTGTGCACAGCCTCACTAAAAAAATGGTCTTGAGCAGGGTTTCCCGGGACTTGTGAGAACAGTGGCAAGGGACCCACGGCTGGAGGTGGGGGTGGTGCTGTGGCCTTTGGCCCTGAGCATATTACTGCACTTGGGGTGTATCACAGACATGGTCTCATCTGCCACCCAGCCTTCTGAGGACCAGGGAGTCTCACTTATTCCAATAATACTGTGGGAAGTATTATCCCAGGTGCGATATTCCTAAGATCACTTCCAACTCTTGATGAAGATGCTCTGAGCCTGGGAGGGAGCTCTTTGGTGAGTCAGATGGCTTTTCATCATATGTCACAGGGTTTCCTAGCTCAGAAGGGGGTTCCAAACAGGCCACAGGGCCCGGAGCCAAGCCATTTCCCTTCCCTCTGTCTGAGAAAGACACCAGGTGTGGGGACAGCTGTCCTGCTTCAGAGGTGCCCAGGGGGACAGGTGCTGGCCTGCCCTCTAGTGACACGCACAACTGGGGACTCTGCTTCCCGCCCTGCTCAGGTTTGGCAGTGTCCATGAGTTCTCGTCCTGTCACTCCCAGGTCCGTGGCCAGTGTGACCTGTACTCTGAAATGTCATCCAGTTTGCTGAGCTTGTTTGCTAAACATATTTGGCAGCATCTGTAGATAACGTGTAAGTCTGTCTTTTCTCTGAAACCTCCACTGCCTGGTAGTAAATCAATGCCTGTCAGTGCTGACCTCATAGCTTCGTCCTCTGTACACCTTCTCTGTGCAGTTGGCTCGGGGAGGCTGTGGCAAGCTGGGAAGGTGGAGGTGGGTCCTCCCTTTGCAGAACGCTTCAGCCAGGTGCCTGAGAGCGCCTCACACACATTTTTATTATCCTTAAGCGTAGCTCTGTTTTGGTCTTGGTTTCTGCTGAATTTACTAATGCCATACATTTAACCTTTAATTAAACATGAACTTCTGATTCTGGAAAAAGTGAGAAATTTCTAATTGCATGCAGCGTGCAGAGACATGTGGCGTGCCCATGACCCAGTTAATAAGGCCCTGGAAACACAGTGGGAGTCAGACATGTATCAGACCAGGGCATGGCCTTGTGCAGGGTCACTGTGCACAGAGGAGGATGCCCCGTTCGGAGGCCAGGCCTGAGGTGTGCGGCCCTGTGCTGGGGACCTTGCACGCGGTTTCTCCTTTGGTCTTCTCATCAGTGCTTTGGAAGCTTTGAAGTCCTTGGTGGGACTCACATTGTTCTAAGGCTCGGAGAGATTAAGTGGCCTCTCCAAGACCCCACAGCGGCTGAGTCACAGAGGCCTGGGTCTAACGCCTATACCTTCCGCTCCTCCTGAGCCACCAACTAGAGGGCAGGACAGACTTTGTCCTCCATGGTGTGTGCTGCCACTCTGAGCTGGGTCTGCTCTCCTGCACCCCCTTCTGGAACTAAATCTCGGGGCAAAACCACACTTCAGATCCACGTGGCTCCAGTGACCCAGGCTCCTGCATCTTCTGTGCTGCTGCCCTGGGTGCTGTGGGCCCCCTGATGAGCAGATGGGGGAAAGGAGGGGAGGAGCCCTCCCCTCGAGCGTGTGTGTCCAGGAGGGAGGTGGCAAGTAAATCGACCGTGATGATAGAGGGTGTGGAAGAACACAGAAGTAGCGCACAGATGGTGACATGTCCTCCCAGAGCAGGGCTGGGGGCTGCACAGGGCAGAGGGCTCTGGAGCCTGGTCCTCAGGGTGTGTAGGAGTCTGCCGAGGGACGCAGGGTGGAGGGCGGGCATGGGCGCCGGTCGGAGAGAACCCAGTACAGAAGCGCAGCGCGGCCTGTTCTGGAGGCAGCAGGGCAGAGTGGAGGTGGGCTGGCCCCGCTGTGGAGCAGGTGGGTTTTGTCCCAGCTTTGGCCCCAGCCCCTGGAACCCACCATCTACTTTCTGTGAGTCTGACTCCTCTAGGGACCTTGTGTAAGTGGAATCCTACAGGATTTATTCTTTTGTGACTGGCTTGTTTTAAGAGCAGAAATGACCTTAAGGTTCATCCATGTTGTAGCGGGACAGACTTGCTTCCTTTTTAAGGCTGAATGATATTCTACCATATGTGTGCACTACATTTGTATTTATCCGTTCATCCATCGATGGACTTTGTTTGCATCTTTTAGCTAGTACAAATGTACTGCTGTGAACATCGGTGTGCAGATATCTGCTTGAGACCCTGCTTTCGATTCTCTTGTGTCGACACCTAGAATTGGAATTGCCGGGCCATGTGGTATGAATTCTGTGCCTACTGTCTGAACCACCGCGCTACTTTTGGCAGCAGCCAAGCCCCCACGCCGCCCGAGCCCAGTGCTGGGGGGTGTGGCACGACGCATGTCAGCTGGCGTCTTGCTGTTTGGACTCACACAACTCTCCTTTTCTCTAGGAATGGGAACTGAAGAACGGGACATAAGGACAGGCACGGCTGCGCAGCGGCAGTCAGGGACTGCTCACCCCTCACCGGCGTCCCCACCCGTGCGACCGCAGGAAGCTCTGGCAGCGTGACGAGTTCAGAGACCAGCACCCTGACCCCGGCTCACGTGTCTTCTTTCTACTGTATATTGGTGCCCTTTAAAAAATGTACTCGTAAGACTTGGTCTCCAACTCTGTTACAAACAGACCCAGCAAGAGATGAAAAGGTATCGTAAAAGGACCTGTGTCAGGCGGAGAAGCTGCGTCTTCCTAACCTGTTACACGATTGCTTTAACCAGCTTTGACCCGGCCCTGGCTGAAGACAGATGGATTCGTGAGCCCAGATGGAGCCCTGGGGGAGCCATGGCAGAGCGTGGACCCCGATGCTCTGGGCGTGAGCGTGAGCGGCGCTTGGGCGCCGAGCACGCCTGCACGTCAGCCAGGAGGTCAGGGTCATGTAGCCCTGCCCCTGCTTGCGAGAGGTGAAGGCAGGAGACAACTGTGCTGTGATGCATTTTTTACCCTTTAATTTTCTTTTCTTTTTTGTGGACAGATGCTTTTGTCACCAGGGGTGAAAAGCTGCCATTCTTTTTAACCTGTTTTTTAAAAACTGTCTCTTAGTACTGTGTGTCACACTTAGATCTAAGGATTTTCTAGAGATTTTTGTGTCTTATTAATTATTTGCGCTGCTTTCGAAAGGCAGCAGAGTGTGTGTGACACATCACTGACGCGCCCTGCTCCCCGCCGCGGCCACTGCAGGGCAGCAGGTGCTCCTGAGAACCAGGCGGCGGCGGCGGTGAGGTGAGGTTCGGCTCGTGGTCTGTTTCCAGGGAATTTACTGATGCATGGGGCGGGAGCAGTCCTTTGAAAAGGAAGAAAGTTCTGGAACTTGTTCAGTTGTAGAACGGTGCCATCTTGGAGCAAGAGATGGGCCTTCAAGGGCTTCTCTCCCCTCCCCGCCCCCTCTCCAGTTTGTACATTAAGCCACGAGCGGGTCCCTGGGCTCGGCCTGCTGTTCCTTCCTGAGCACAGCAGCCTGGGCGGGCCTCGTTGGTGGCTTTCTTGCTCACCTTCTGTGCAATATTTCTGGAGAGTTCCGATGTCTGAGGCATAGAGAGAAAGAATTCACAGCTGGTTTCTACCCTGTAGGTCTAAGAATCAGACTAACTTCTTGGTCTTCAGAGGGCCGCTGTTGGGACACTCCTGTGTGGAAAGGTGCAGCCACTGGTGGGGGAATAAAAGTCTGTGTCCCCAGAGCCCCTCTGCAGACTGAGCCACCGGGACCCGTCACAGCATGTGTGACTGCAGCACTATAGTGATGCTGCTCCTGCTGCAAACCTTTCATCCATCATCTAGAATGTTCTTCTTATCAAATACAGGAAGAGGTGGCAGGAAAACACAGCCTCCCCGAGTCCTCCCCGGAGCACAGCCCAGGCCCAGCCTGTCGTCCACAGCCTGTGCCGGCTGGATTACTGTATAATGTCGTGGTGCTCGAGCCCTGCAAGAGCTGTGTCTGATTTTACTTACTAGAGCAGGAAAGTCGTCTCCAGTGTATGAAAGTTCCATAGCAAGAGTTGGAAGCTGCATAGCTCGAGTCCACCTGAAACTTGAATTTATTGCAAAGCCATCTGCCAAGAGCATTTTTGGTTCATGAGCTATCAACTGGCATCCTCACTCTGCCGCCCCTTCCTTCCCAGTTATCCACGAGGCGCATCGCACAGCAGTGAGCGCGTCAGCTTCCTCCAGGAACTCCGGGCGGGCGGGCAGGGAGGGCAAGAGCTTCCCAGACGCATCAGCCAGGAGGAGCCCCTTCCTCAGTGGGGATTTTTCTTTTCATCATAGGAACCTGTAACCGCTTTGTATCATATGAAACTAATTTTCTATAACGGGAAAAAAGTTTGATCTACCATAGATTTTTGCTGCCCTCGGGTCAAATAAAGTTTTCCAAATTAAAGCTCTTGGGCCATTCAGATCGGCAGCCTTCTTTGCCCGAGAGAGCTGTGCCAGGTGCTGATTGTTATTAAAAGAAGGGAAACAACACCAGCCTGAATCCTTGGTCTTGGCCCAGCACAGGTGGGCCTCAAAGACTAGTGGGTGAGACGCTGGCGTAGTGTCAAGCGTAGCACGTGGACCTCAGCTGTCACCCTGGCTGGCGTTGCCACTTTGCAGATGGAGACCCTGCAGCTCTGGGAGTGTCTTGCCCAAGGACACAGGTGGTTGGTGCCAGACTCCCAGCATATGTTTTTGTTTTAAAAACCCAGGTTTGTAAATCACTTTCACGGTCATGAGCCTCTTGAAAAGGACAGCAAAATCAAGTGAACCCTTCGTGTTCCACGAACTGTTGTAACTGGGTCCCGTGGGAGGCGAGGCCCTGACGTCGGGCTCCGTGGTGTCGTTCGTGTGTTCCCCTTGACATTTCAGATTTGATCAGAAAGTTAGTTTAAAGCATTTGCTTCAAAATAAGTTATTTATTTGTATATGTTCAATAAATATAGTTTTTAATTTATATCTGTACATATTAGACACACACAAGATGTCCTGTCAGAATTCTGACAGTGATCTCATTTTCCTGCCCTCCCAACGCGTGCCCCGGGAACGAGCACTCCCTGCTTCCGGAGCAGCTGTGAGCGCGGCTGTCCGTTCTGCAAGGAAGTCAGGCCAGTGGGGAAGGGCGCACTTGCCCCTGGCTGCGAGGTACAGGTTGCCCCGGAGAAGTCAGGTTTCTTTGCAACATCGCCTGTCACTGTAGCAGAGTCACGTCCCTGGAGTGCTGCCGCGGTGCTGGGACGCTGACCGGATCGTAGGAACGTGGCGGCCGCATGGCCAGGCTGGGTGGAGGGCAGGCGGTGAGAGGGCCGACCTCTGTGGGTGCCGGAGCCGTTCTGTCGTAACCTCGAACCACAGTGTCCTTCCTCAGGGTACTGCTTCCAGCCGTATTTTCGTAAGGTGTCATCAACCTTCAAAATGCCTTCCTTTCTATATTTTTGTAATGTTTTTAATTCACTAACCAACCTTTTTCATAGAAACAACTCCGATGGTTAAAGGGCTCGCTTTGGTCCCCCCTTGGGCACAGGTGTGGACCGTCATGTTCCCTCTGGCCAGATTCTGTCGGGGCTCGGGCAGGACGGCTCTGTCTGCACCAGAGGAGCCTGCGGCACCACTGCTGGGCGACCTGCGAGGCTCTGCCAGATGGCCCCAGACAGAGGATCCCAGATTGGCCAGACTGCCCCACGCAGGGGTGTGGGCCCCTGTCCATGAGCCCTTGCAGAGCCCTTCTCCTGGGACTGACCAGTGGCCGTTCACCAGCCGCACAGTTAAACCTGTCTCGTCCCCTCTGTGCCTATGCCTTGGTGTTGCCAGCCTGATCTCCCCTTTAGTCATGTTGTCCCCAAGTTATTTTTGGCTATTTCCAAATAGCCAAACTGCTCTGATATGGTGGAGATTTGTCACTTTTCTGAAAAGTCTTTCAAAAATCATGTGTCCTCTGCTCTGCAGGCCACCTCTGGGAAGGAGCTGCAGATTCACTGTCATTGTGGCTGCAGTTTGGAGTTTGTCCTTTGTTTCCAAAGGACAGCTTTGAAGCTAGGGTTGGGGCAAAATTCATTTGTTTATGGTCACATCTTACCTTTCCAGAAAAGACAATTGACTCTGCTAACCTACTCTTAGGGGGAATGTAAGCTCTGCCCACAGCCCTTGCTCCCCAGGCAATATTCGCCATTTATGCACCAACTCATGTCATTAGAGACCTCCCAGGGACGGGCAGGGCCTGCTGCCCAGAGAAAAGGGATGCGGCTTCATCTGCAGCTGGCACCTGTGCCTCGTGCAGCCACAGGGCTGACACCCTGAGCTCACAGGTGGGCCCTGCAGCCAAGCAGGTGTTGATCCTTATAAATAGCCTTTCCCAGGAGTACAACATGGATTTTCTATGGCATCAGCATCAGCAGACAAGATGCTCCTCAATTTATATAAAGGTCATGGCAACATTTAAATGTTAAATTCCTGCCTTCCTCTTTTCTCTTTCTAAAATAATATTTTAATGGGAACAATTTCAAATTCATGACATAGTTTTAAAGAGGGTGGTCTTTTTGTTCCTGTTATTATTAATACTTTCTTATTATCATCCCCATAGTGGCCTGGGTTCATACTGTGAAATAACTAAAAATAAATAAACTAAAACTTTGATGCCGTCAATACTCCTGGCACAGACAGCATCGTGGAAAAAGCAAAACCACCTCTATTGGTGGCATCCAAGCCATGGCAGGACAGCGTGCCATTTTTAAAGGAAGGAAAACTTTACACCCAGGACATTTTGGCTTCAGAGGCATCTATTGCTCGTATTTAGAAGTATTTCCAGCTGTGGTCTTCCAGAGAGCTCGACACTGCTGTGCGCAGGTGTTATCAGGTATTTTGAGTTGTAGCCATGGGAGCGATTGTCGAAATGGGATTTTCAGATCATAATTCTTAGGGACCAAAGGTGTTTTTAATAAGATAATCCTTCTATTTGACTTTCTAATGAGAAAGGAAATATTCACTTTAAATTTTAACATCAACGTTTAAATTATAGATATTCAGAATTGACCATGGCTATAAGTTGTAAAATGTTTTCATATTAAGAATGTAATTATTTCCTTATTGTATTTTTTAAAAACTAAAGTCATATTTAAAATTCTCTTTGAAAGAAACAGGCAAAGAAACAGGAAAGATTTTTTTAAATTAAATGTGTTGTTAGTGCCCATTTTAAATGACTGTAAATATATTTTTACTGTTTCTCAATGTATTTAATTCATAAAGTAAAATTTTATGAAAAGAAACGTACAATGAAAATACTAGTTTTCAGTCCACTTACCCCATTTTGTAGTTGCTTCTCTTGAATTTTCTGCCTCACTGATTTTTTTCTACTGTTTTCCATGGTGTAACCCATAGACTGGCGCCCTTTGGCGTGACCCATCTGTGTATTAATAAACTGTACTCTCCAATGACGCTCGGTGTGGCTGGTGTGGCGCCGACTGGGAAGGTGTCCGTGTGGGTGACGGGAGGCCTGTGCCGACGCTTTGCTTGGCCATGTGACGGGGGAGAGAGAGGTCAGAAGTCATGGGCGAATGTAGGAGGCAGGAGGATGAAGGAGCCGCAGTTGTTATCAAAAAGTGGCTCTGAGTCCACAGACCTGATATTCCAGAAACATTGCACACCGGGAAGTGCCAGGCTCTGTGCCCGGTCAGGAAGTAGAAATGGATCCGACCTCATTCCTGCTCTTACGGGCTCACTCTTGGCAAGAAC
>RJWJ010042357.1:0-12830 GCA_004363605.1 Indri indri | reverse complement strand
TTAGTGCTTTGAACACAGCCAAGCACATAGAAGGCACTCTATAAATATTTATTTAATAAATGTGGGATGTATTAATATAAATGTTGCTATTTATGACAACATTGATGTTCACGAAATGTGCACTCTATATCATTTCTACTTTTTTTTTTAACTCAGAGAGGTTTACTTTGAGTTTTAAATGTGAACTAATTTTATATCACATTATATACACCATATTAAGATAATTAGACCCTCTATATCCTTATTTATTTCTTGCCTACTTGATCTGTCAGAGAACGAAGATGAATAAAGAATAAAAGATGAAGCTGATCTGTTAGTAAATCAACTTCCCCAAAGAACAAAGTCCTAAGCTCTTTAAAAGAAGACAACAAAATCTAGCACACAACATAAAATCACAAAGTCTGGCACCCAATTAAAAACTGCTACACACACAAAAATGCGGAAAATTGCTGTGACCCACAGGTGGAGAACACTCGTGGTGTGTGTGAGAGAGAGTGTGTGTGTGTGTGTGTGTGTGTGTGTGTGTGAGATTGTCCCTTGGTGTCTAGGGGATGAGCTCCAGGACCCCCTGCAGATACCGTGCGCACCGGTGCTCCAGTCCCTGCTGTGGAACAGCCCAGTGTTTGCGTGTGACCTGCGCACCTCCTCTCGTTTACTTTAACTTATCTCTGGGTTACTTACAATACCTAATACGATGTAAATGCTATCTCAAAAGTGTTGCACTGCATTTTTAAAAATTTTTATTATTTTTATTGTTGTATTGTTACTTTTATTAATATTGGTTTTTTCTGAATATTTTTGATCCGCATTTGGTTCAATCTGTGTATGTGGAAGTTGCGGATAAAAAGGGCCGTCTGTATGTGTCAGTCCACTTACGTGAAATACTGTTAACACAAAGACAGATCTTGTCTAAAATGACAGAAACGAAACGGGCTGCTCAGAGCCAGAGGCGGGAGGGCGATTAGCTGGGAGCAGGAGGGATTTCGGGGAGTGACAGGAATCTTTTATATCCATTATGCGGTGATTGCTATATGGGCGCATAAGCTAGTGAAAACTCAAGAACTTTGGACTTAAAAAGGATACACTTTACTGTATATAAAACATACATCATGCTGTTTTTATTTAAAAGATGTATAAAAAGTTTTGTAAACATTTCTAATAAAAAAGGTTGATAATGATGGATTTGCTTGTAGCAGGCCAGTACTGCACGGTAGCAATAAGGGAGTCTACATACTACATGTATGAAGATGCCACGGACTGTCGAGGCATCAGGTGCGAAGGGACAGGTGGAAGGTGGCCGGGACGGGGCGAGCCGGCACTCTGCACGTGCTTTTCCATTGTGGTGTTTGCCAGTTCTTACCTTTGAGAAGGCGGACGGTGCTTGGGAGAGGAATACTGTCTATCTGACAAAACTTTTGCCAAGATTATTGGGGCACAGAGACAAAAATCAAAGTTTAAAACTCTCAGAACTTAAGCGCCCGTGGTCGTGGGGAGAAGCGGGGCCCAGGGAAACGGTCCTGCCACTTGGTGGTTCTGGCTGCGAAGCGTGTTCTGCATCATTATGCTGCAGAAGGGACAACCTAAGAGCTGCGATCTGACGAAGGCTGAGCGGTTTCCTGCATCTCACGGGACTTGAGAGACAAAACAAAACGTTATTTATAGAACCCGCCAGCCACAGGGATACTAACAACCTCCCTCCCATCTCCGTGGCAATCTCTAGCTTGCTACATTCTAAGAAGGGGGCAAAGCAGATGTAGACTGAGCTGCACAGAGGTGGCAACTCATTCTTTATGCATCTCAACCGATGTTTGGGTTACAGTGATTCCCCCTCTCCATTTATCTAAAAGAGGACAGGCGACCTCTACACGGAGGACGGTAGCATCATTCAGAGTCTCAGAAACTTCAGTACACAGTCAAGCTTTAAACAGAAAGCAGCCAGGCATGCAAAGACAGGTCAAAGAGAACAAATAGAAATCAAAATCAGACCCACAGATGACCCAGATATTGAAGATGTTTGACACTGTCTTTAAAATAATTGCGGTTAGCATATTATTTGCTGTGGAAAGGAATCAAATGGCAGGCAGAATAATGACTCCTCGGTGGTGCCCACGTCATACTCAGAACGTGTGGCTATGCTGTTACACGGCAGGAGGTGACTAAGATTGCAGGTGGAGTTAAAGTTGCCAATCAAGGACATTATCCTGGATTATTTAGGCGAGTTCCTTGGATGTGGAAGAGGAAGAAGGAAGAGTTAGTGTCAGGGTGATGTGATATAAGAAATGCTCAGGCTGCTATTATTGGCTTTGCGGGTAGAATTGGCACATGAGCCAAGTGATACAGGCAGGATACAGAAGCTGGAAAACACAACCAAACCAGTTCTCCCCCAAGACTGCAGGAAGGAACGCATCCCTGCCAGTACCTTGATTTTAGCCCAGTGAGACCCATTTTTGGATTATCGAGTACTGTACAATAATACATTTGTGCTGTTTCAAGCCACTAAGTTTGTGGTAATTTGGAACAACGGCAATAAAAAAAAAATACAGATTTCAGTACTCAAGAGTGCGTTGCTGCTGTAACTACTGACTAAAGAGGCGGAATGGCTTGGAATTGGCAGTGTGGAGGGGCTGAAAGAATATTTATGATAGAAAAAGTCTAGATGTCTTTGAGCAGACTGTTGGTAGAAATGTTGCCATTAGTGAAGGCTCAAAATGAGGAGGATGGCAAAGTAGAGAAAACCTACGTCATCGTAGAGAATGCCTAAGTGGCGTGCGTGCAAAGTAGGTGGAAATGTGAGCACTGAGGCTTGCCTGGTGAGCACGCAGGAATGCGCCATCGGAAACTTGAGGAAAGGTGATCTTTGCTGCATAGTAGCAGAAAGGTTAACTGTCTGCTGCAGTTGCGTGGAAATCAAAATTGCAAACAATGAGCGGGGAGGAGGGGATGGCTATATTCTCACCTAATGGGCGCGGTGTGCACCGTCTGGGGGATGGACATGCTTGGAGCTCCGACTCAGGCGGGGCAAGGACAATATATCCAGCCTAAACATTTGTACCCCCGTAATATGCTGAAATTAAAAAGTTTTTAAAATGTAAACAATGAATCCGAGTATTTAGCTGAGGAGATTCCAAGCAAAGTGCTGGTGCAATTTTTTGTTTGTTTGTTACATATAGTAAAATGTGAAAGAAAAAAGAGAGATTGAAGCAAGAACTATTAAGCAAAAAGGAACGAGGACTTAATGATTCGGGGAATTCTCAGGATATCGAGATTGCAAAAGATGCTGAAATTAGGAGATACAGTCAGGAAAGCATTTTCTGGAGAGAGCGCCATGGGTGTGGCTGAATAACCTTTTTGCTAGTGCCTTCAAAGGACTGAATGGTCAGAATTCAGTTATAGCGAAGGTTCCTTGACGAGATTAGGGATGTGACTCAAGGGTCCCCCTCAGTCGTCTCAGCGGAGACAGAAATGGAGACGGGATTATCCAGGGAGACATATGGGGGAGCCTCTTATCTAACGGAATTAATCCCCATCATATACACGGAAGATCCATGAGGTTCTTGGAAATGTCATACCGGCATAAAAATTGTCTGCTGGTTTGTGCTAAAAAGGACAGAGAATGAAAAGAAAGAAGGCGATTGGACCCCCAAAGTTCTATAGGCAAAAGCAAGCTCCTAAAACTACCCAGCTGCAAACATGGGCCATGTTTTATTTAAAAGGAAGGGTGGCTTTTGGGGGTGAAGCTGCAGGCCCCAGTGGCAAATCTCCGAGTCACAGCACATGTTCCCTACCTCATTTGAAATTCAAATGGATTTCCTAGATTGCAAAATTGCTCGGTAGCAGGGACTTCTGTTTTCCTCCCATTTTTCCCTTTTTGAATGGGATGCCTATAACTGTTATTCTATGCTTGTTCCACAATTTTATTTTGGGCGCAGAGAACTTGTTTCTTGACTTTCACAGATCAAGAATAGTTTTGTCACAAGACGGGTATATGCAGATCCTCTTCCTAAATTTTATATTATTTAGATGATGAGACTTAGGACTTTTGAGCTGATGAGATTTAGATAAAATTTTGAACTTTGAGTTAATGCTGCGATGGGATGAGACTTTGGGGATCTCTGAACAGGATGAGTGCATTTTCCATGTGGAATAGAAGTGAAATTTTAGAGGCCGGGGGCAGATTGTGTTAGGCAGAAAATGAATGCCCCTTCCGAAGATGCCCACGCCTTAATCCTTGAATATGTTATGTTACATGGAAAAATTGTATGATGATAGATTTGTGTTGTCTTAAGCCATTGAGTTTTTGTCATTTATTACAATAGCAATAGTAAACTATAATATTAAAAATGTAAATTATTGAATTAAAAAATTAACTGAAATTAAGAACTCAATAAATGAGTGTAATAGCCAATTCTTCTCAGTCAAAGAAAGGGTTAGTGAGCTAGATCATAGCTCAGTAGAAAATATCTGGGCTAAAGCACAGAAAGCAAGAAAAACGAAAAGTACAGAAGAGCATCGCTGCCAGATATTAAAAGGTAAGAAAAAGGACATTATTAATTATTTTGTAATAAAAATGATAAATTAGGTGGTATGGATATTTTTTAGAAAAATATGAATTACCAATTAACTCAAGAAAAAACCATTATGGAATTTGAAGCAGTAATTTTAAATCTCTATAAAGATTCCTCAAGACCCAATCAATTTTAAAGAAGTATTCCAACCATTTTAGAAGGAGGAAAATTCATTTTTTCTCAACCTCTTCCAGATTGTAGGAAAAGAAGCCGGTGGTATTTCTTTTTATGTGATTATTATAACATCGTTACCAAGTTTCAAAACAGATAGTGCCAGAAATAAAATTACAGGTTAATCTCCGTGATGTATCAAATGCAAATATCTTAAATTACTAGTAAACTCAATCCTACAACACATAAAACATATAAATTATTATAACGAAATGGGGTTCAATTTTGGTACAACATTAAAATGAAACTAACTCACTACATTAACCAATTAAAGTTGAAAAACCACAGTATCATCGAATAGATAATAGTGAAATAATTCTATAAAATCAGTATCTTTTCATGATAACAAAGGAACTCTTGACAAACTGAGAATAAGGGAGAGCTGTCTTAGCCAGAAAAATAGCAGCTATTGGAAAAAAATGCCTGCATTAACCCTCGTACAAAATGCTGAAATATGGGAAGCATCATCTTCGAAGCTGGAAAGAAGAGAAGTGCGCTCCCTGTCATCGCTGGGCTTCTCCCGAGCTGGAGGTGCAGGATGTCAGGAGGGAGGGATGATATGTACCAACATATGGAAGACAGAGATTCCCAATTGTTCACAGAGAATAGGGTTACTTGACTAGACATCACCAGAAACTATATACAAAGTATATTAATGAAACATTGGTGAGTTGGCAGAATATATAATCAACATACAAAAATAACTACATAGCAACAAACACTTAGAAAAAAATCAATTAAAATTATGCCAATTTACACCAAAAGGTACAGAGGTTCTCTCTGTTCACGTTTAGGCGCGAGAAGCTTGCCGAGGGAACCACTGAGTTGCCGGCACGGACCGTGGACAGCGGCTCCGGCTGCTCCCGCCCCGCGCGCCCCAGGTCCCCAGCCCCGCAGTGTGCCACCTGCCAGCCAGCACTGCACGGCGTAGAGACAAGCTGTTTGTCGAAAGCTTTCAAAATCGTAATTTCCTGTGCAAAATAGATTATGGCTATTTTAAAATACTGAGACTCGATGTGTTTGTTGCTCAGTAATAAATAACTGGAATATGTTAAAACAGACATACTTACGAATTGAATGAATTATCGGCCCCAGAAATACAATAATGTAAATATGGAAGGTTGAAATATGACAGTGATGACATTATATATCCATGGGGAAAAGAATTGCTGGGGCAACCGGTCATCCATATGGAGAGGAATGTGATATAAAAGCAAAATTCGCTTCACAACATCTGAGACAAATAGAGTCCAATAGCATTGTGATTATGAGAAGGATCCTTGAATAAGCAGCGACATAAATCATGTTATAAAATGGGAAGCTGATGATGTCAAATACATTAAAATTTAGGCCTTTTCTGTGTCCAAAGACCACAATAAGAAAGCGAAAATACAGTCTACAAACTGAAGGTGGTATTTGGAACGGCTGTAACCGACAATCTTGGTTGTGTAGCTGATGTGAGGTGGTCAGTGATCAAACTGTATAAAGAATTCCTCTAAACCTACAAGACAAAGACTCCACAGAAAAATGCTCAAAAGAAAAAATTCTAAGAAATTAATTCAGAAACAAAACCAAAACGGGACTGGGCAATAAAAGTATGACAAGATATATATCTTAATTAGTTATCAGGAAACCAAAAATTATTACCGCAACGAGGAGTCTTTTCATGGCAGTCGGGTTGACGGAAACCAAAGACTCTGACAACGCCACGGTGTCACGGCTGCAGAGCAGGGGGGACATTGTGCATGGCCGGGTGGAGAGTAAATCGATAGGATGACTTGGAGAACATTTGTCATTCTCTACCAAATTTGAAAATGTGCATGTCCTGTGACCCAGTAATCCCACCCCGCGTTTTACATATTATTTACATATGGCTGGAGAGACGAATGCAATCATAAAAATAATAAAACTGCTATGCATGCATCAACGAGGAAAGGTCTCAGGAGATGTAATGCTGGCTGACAAACACGCATGACGACAGCGAACCCTTCCATGGCGCGTACCGTGTGTCGGACTTTATTCTACGTGCGTGACGTGTCAGCCCGCTTAATCCTCACGGAGCCCTGTGAGGTTTACACTATTACCGTTATTATTTTACAAAGGAGAAAGCTGAGGGGCATGACCTTATTAAATGTCCTGCCCAAGTGCCACAGAGACTGCAAGTAGGAGTGGTGGGATCCAAGCCCGGACCCTGGGGAGCATAGGCTCTTACCCGCCACACTGTCCGGGCTCAGACCTATAGCATGAGTTCTTATGTTTTTAGAGCTTTCAAAACAGGTAAAATCAGACTACACTGTTTAAATTATGTATGGTAAACCCATTAAGAGAAGCAAAGGAATTAACGTGCACAAAATTAAAGTTAGTAATTATCTCTGGAGGACGATGGGAGTGGTATACTTAAAACTATTAATATGGAACACGGATTATGTCACAATTTAAAACTGAGTGGTCAGCCCAGGGGTGTCCCTTTTATTAATTTAAAGCTACTTTTTAAATTGGGCATGCGTCTTTGCTCTGGTCTGGGTCTCTGTGTCTTCCCAAAATTTGTATGTTGAAACCTAATCATCCAGTGATGGTATTAGGAGGTGGGGACATTGGAAGGTGATTAGATCATAAAGGAAGAGCCCTGGTGAGTGGAATTAGCGTCCTCACGAGAGGCTCCTGAGAGCTGCCTTGTCCCTTGCACCCTGTGGGGACCCAGAGAGAACCAGGAATCACCTCACCAGACACCGGGTCAGCCGGCACCTTGAGCTTGGCCTTCCAGCCTGCAGCACTGTGAGAGACACATTTCTGTCATGTAAGCGACCCAGTTCACGGTATTTTGTTGTAGGAACCCAAACGGACTAAGACAACCATATATGCACTCTCCCCTATATTTACAGCAAACTTAAATGGAAAGTTTTAATTTTTTTTTAAAGAAAAAGCCTGCATGTGGCCTTTTTGCTGGTAATGTAACCCCTTCCCTGTGACTCCCCAACAGTGAGGAATCCACGAATCATGACATAGAACTTTTTCCCTTTCCTGCAGCATTTATCACAACATGCTTTGACATTTGGTTCCCCTCGAAGATGAGAACCCCTCTTCTCTCTTTGATCTCTCCATCTGCTCAGCCCCTAGGGCAGGGCCATGCGCGAAGTTGGCATTTGATTGTTTGCTGTTGCAAAAACAAATCCTTCCCCTTCTATGAACCCCTTACTTGCTGTTGAGGTCGGGGTTTGGTTACATGACAGCATCGCTCTGGATACCAGCGCGAGCATCAGGGTTTAGACTAAGAGTCGGTTACGACGAGGACCCTGAACAGCTGCTCAGAGAAGAAGCTACTGAAGTTGCAGCTCAGCTGCCAGCTCGGCCACATGTTTACAATCAGGAAAATCCTTTCCCAGCTCGGAGTCCGAGGACAGCCTCACCTCTCCCGTTAAGAGGAGCTTGATTGAAACTAACTTTGCGAGGGAGTGCCAGCGCGTGCAGGACCAGAGAGGCGGGGCACAGTGGGAGAGGGAGTGGAGGGACGGCTCATTTCTGCACCTAAGTGTCCCCGCGTGTGAAACCGTGGGATGGCGCTGTCTACGTCCCGTGCTGGTCTGTGAGAATTTGGCAATATTCACGCAAAGTGTGCTGCACGTGGTAATCGACCCATAGTCGGAGGCCGTTACTTTTGTTGTTACTGTAGGTCCAGCTACGTGATCGCTCACACTCCTTTGTTTTTTGACACACAGAAACAGAGGCTTCACATGGCTTGGTTTGGGAGTACCTGTCCAGGTGTGTGCAGACCACCTGTGCAAGTAGCATGTCCCCAGCACTGTCTGCAAAGTGACTGAGGGCTAAATGCACATTCAAATTCAAATATCCTGTGTTCTCAGATGCAGGCTCTTTTTTTACATTTTAATATTTCTAAAATTATGATGTGTTTTACAAACAAGGTTTATGTGAAATGTCACGCTCCCTTTTTAATCAGAAAATCCATTATTAACTCGATGATGCGTCTTACAATCCACGATGTCTCAAATTCAATTTCAGGCTCCACATCAGGGTGTGAGATGCTCTGCTAATATCTGTACTCTCACTCTCGGCCAGATACCCCCCACAGCCTCAGGGAAGCAGCACAGAAGGCAGACCTGGCCCGTGTGTGCACACCGGCCCTTCCCTGGCCTCGAAGCCAGACGCCCCCACCTGAGGGACGCGGGAGCTGTTTGCAGATGAACGGAATCTAAATCTCTCTCTTGCCAATGCTTCAGAAGCTGAATGCAGGATAATTCCTTCTTTCTATGAAGTCCATGGATATTGCTTTGAAAAAATAAGGTTTTAAGTCTTCATTATACATGAAAGATATTCAATTACATATACCTGGAAAATATTTTATTCATTTACGTGGATACATCTAGACTCATTTCCATTGTCAAAGGGAGAAAGAAACAGTTGTCTGGACGAGCTTGGCTCACACTGGCTGTGCCAGGGCACATCTGGGACCTGTCTGTAGACATATCCATCTGACCCCTAATCCGTTTGCACACAGGGGGACCATCTGGAATACCCTTTACTAGGATGACCTCAGATCTCAGTGTGCAGAAGACAGCCTCAGTTATGTCTATAGTCCCAGACTCTCATCCAGTTTAGCATTTTGTGCCAGATGTTTTATTCATAAAGGAAGTAGTAGTAGTAGTATTAACAGTTGCATATGTTAATGTAAGCCAGGCAGATTGGTAGCCTTTCCCTGCACTTCCACTAGTACTGAAGCCGAGACTGTGATTAAAGGTGAAAAACTTCCCCAGGGGACTTCATAGGCCAGGGGAGTGTGATGCGTGTGTGGGGCGTGGAGGCTGAGCCGTCCAGCCACAGAGCATGAGCACAGGGGTCTGGACGATCTTGCCAGTGAGTGTCTTTTGCTATATGGTGTGAATCCATAATGCTTTTTATTGTCTGAAGGCATTTATTTTGCACTTTCACCATCAAGGCATTCAAAAATAAAGCTCCCGTTGAATAAAAATTGAGAACTGAATTTCTGCTTAAGAAGTTGTATAGCGAGCATGAATCTTCAATAGAAAATTTATTGTCACTCTCCCGGTGAAAACCAGAAGGCACGAAGGTCCAAGGGGCAAATTCTTCACAAGTTGGCCTCTATTTTGGGAAGTGTGTCCTGAAAAGCGATGACCACTGGTCTGGTGCTTTCCACTCTGAGAAGCGTGGCTGTTCAACGCCATCCACTGACTTTTTTCCTAATTGAATTTTGGCCATTTTTTATTCCAATTTTTCTTGTGCATCTGTGAAAAGTAAAACAAAAAGCAACAACCACTAACATGTTGGGTGAATTGCTACAAAAGAAATTTCAAATAGGTAAATAGTACAAGTTATACATCAATGTCATCAGATCCTAAAATAGTAAATCGGTTAATTAATATTTCAAAAGTGAGATTTTATTTACAACAATTAATAAAATTAACATTTTGGGGAAATTTATTGTATCAAGAGTCTTCTGACATTGTGAAAGTTGTAAATTCTGTTAAAAATGTAGACATTGGAGAGAAAAATTATTAGTTTTTATAGAGAAATTTTAAATTAAATTGTAATGGTGAATAGAGTATGGCAAAAACAATTATTTTACTTGATTAAGAAACTGTGGAGCTTACCATTAATTGTGGTGTATTTACAATTCCTAGCGGCATTCAAATTGCACTATTGTATCAACCAAAGATACACAAATACATACACAGTCACAAATCACATATACAAGTCGACTGCATTTTTCATGACCAAGCTAACTTTGGATATGAAAAACATACCAGTACTCTTCTTGCAGCCCACACTCAACTGTGTCTTAAAACTGCGTGAGCCCTGGTGTACTTTTAAGTAGCTAAGTAACCTGCAATGGTATTAGATTTTTTAAAAGGATTACTCTATATCTCAGTTCCAGTTTGTTCAAAAATCTTTGATTTTAGAAATCCTTAATCAAAGAACTTTACATATATAGTTCCAAAAATTATTTAAAACGCTTTTAGTAAATTGCAATTATTGAAATATTTATCTGTCCCAAAGTAAGCAAGAAACTAATGATATTAAATAATGAGACTTCAACAGGTGACAAACTTTAATTTTAAAATTCTATAATTGCATTTTGAAATATATCAACTTGTGGGAAGCAACATTTGATGAAATGCTTGTTTCCTCAACATTTTATTATGCAAATTTTCAGATGTACAGAAAAGTTGAAATAATTTTGCCTAGAACATCTATACACCCACAACATCCACTGTCCCATTAACAATTTACTACTTACTTTTCACATATCTTATCACGCACATCCTTGTGTTTATTCATTGTCCCACCTTAATTTCTGGATACATTTAAATTTACGTTGTGGACACCAGTGAATTTTGTTCCTAAAAATTTCGGCATGCATATTACAAATTCTGTTTTACATGTGTTTATCATTCTTTCCAGTTAAAATTTGCATACTACTAAGTGCACAATTTTTAGGGCAGTGTTTGATGAGTTTTGGTAAATACACCAGCTAAGCAAAAAAGACGTAGAACGTTTCCTTTTCCCCATTTCCTCTTGTCAATCAACCTCTCCCCAAAAGGCAACCTCTGCTTTGATTTATTTCACCATAACTTAGCTCAGTTCGTTCTAGAACCTCATACAAATGAAATCACATGGTATAGACTTCCTTGGTGAGAGATTTCTTTCAGTCAGCATGCTGATTGTGGGATTCGCCCTTGTGGTGGGGGATCCCTAGCACTTCCTAGCTTTTCATTGCTGAATACACTACAGTTTGTCTGCGTTGTGAATATGCTATGGTCTGTTTATCGATCACCCTGGGGAGGGACACAGGCCGTTTGCAGTCGGGGGCTACGAGGAACAAAGCCGCTAGGGATATAAGGCTTTCGTAGACATGATTTCATTCCATGGGCATATGTTTGCTTAGAAGAAACTGCCCAGTATTTTCCAAAGTGCTTGTTGGTTTCTAAAATGTCACCCCAAACGTTCGAGAGTTCCGAATGATTCACGTCCTTGCCGACATGGTGGTGTGAGCGGTTTCAGATTCAGTTATTTCGTTATTCATGAGTGAACGATACCTTACCCTGTTTGCATTTGCGTTCCCTGGTGGCCGATAACACCAAAGGCTTTTTTATGTACTTACGGATCTTTGTTTGTCTTCCTTAATACATGTTGCTTGTTTTTAATGAGATTGCCTTTTCATCACTGAGCTTTAGGGGTCCTTTATATATACCTGGTTAAAGTCCTTGTCAGGTACATATTTTGCAAATATTTTCTTGCAATCTGCGGCTTGCCCTTTCATTTTATTAATGATGTCTTTTAATGGAAAAAAGTATAAATTTGATTAAGAGAAATTGCTTATTTTTATTGTTTTATGGTTATTGTCTCTTTGTATCAAGGAATCTTTGCACACCCCCAAGTCATAAAGATATTCATTCGTGTCATCTTCTAGAGCTTCCATAGTGTTTAACCTTTGTATATATCGTGAGGTAGGGAGTGAGGTTTATTTTTTTCCTAAGTACATCTCGTTGTCCCAGCACCATTTGTGAAGTGACTTTTCCTTACACATTGTATCGCTTTGATGCTCATCTTCAGAAATGAACAGGCTGTGCTTTCGGGATCTCTGTTCTGTTTCGGTAATCGATCTTTGTATTCTTACATCAGTATCTTAATTATTGTGGATTTATAATAAATTTTGAAGTCGGGCAGTTTGCTAACTTTGTTCTTTTTTAAAGATTTGCTTTACTATTCTAGGTATTTCCATTTCTTTGTGAAATTTCACGCCAACTTGTTGACGTCTACAAAAGTGCCTTGTGGAATTGCTTTGAGATTTGCATGGAATCCAAAACACCAACTTGGGGAGAAGTGATGCCTTCACAAGAGGACTGAGTCTTCATTCCATGAACAAGGTACATCTCCCAGGTATTACAGGTTTGGGCTATTCGAATTTTCTGCTTCATCTTGAGCCACTTATGTTGCTGTCATTTTGTTTCGATAAATACGACTAATTTGTCAAGTGCATTGGCATAAAGGTCTTCACGGCATTTCCCTACTTCCCTTACTGCCTGTGGGACCTGTGGTGACGTCCTCCCTTCTAGTCAC
>RJWJ010042356.1:0-13076 GCA_004363605.1 Indri indri | reverse complement strand
TGGGAATATAACTACACTCTGGAAACTTTTCCGTTTGCCATTTTTCCTTTCTGGATTCTGTGCTTTTTGGTTTTACTCTCATCCTCCTGCTCCCTGCTCTCTAAACTGCTACTTAGATTGTACTTCTGGTACGTTAAGTGTTTTTTGTTTTTCTTTTGTTTTTTTCCTGATTGGCTGGAGCTCACATTTATTTGGTTTTACAGGAGAGTGATCTGCTTTCTCTTGATCTTATTAAAAGCAAACGGAAGTGGGTTATTCTGAGTTTCTTTACATTTTTGCTTAGGGGCAGCCAGATGCGTAGGGCTATGTGTAATTTTCAGAAGGGAAAAAAAATCAAGGTTTTGTTGGCATTCCATTGATTGTTCTAGATAGAATTTAGGGTGTCTGTATCTATGCAGTTTCTGCGGTATGTCAGAAATCAGTCCTGGACTCTAGCGATTAGAGACTGTGTAGTAGTCACATGCCGTAGTGACAGTGGTTATGGCTGTGTGCTTTTGTGTGCTTCAGTTAAATGTTTGTTGCTTTACAAAATTAAGATTCTCACATGTTTTTAACTTCTGCACAGGCAGAGCAGGGATGTTGAGTGAATTCGAGACTCATCTTTTAGTTGCTGTGTATTTGCAACTCAGAGCGTTATCTGAGATTCATCATACTGTTTGTTATAAAAAGTGGTGCCATAATCAATCTAAAGTGCAACTGACTGCCTAAATAAAAATTCATTGCTTTAAAAGCGTCCAGATCGAAAGTCTGTTCAGTAAGCCTGTGTCACAGCAGAAGCCACTGGAGCTTCCTCACTGGTTTTCTGTGCTCTGGTTTGCTGATGGGTTTCACTGGACCCAGCAGGTAAATGTTCTGTGTGTGTGCGCCTTGTAGGAAAGAACTAGCGGACGCACACAAAACTAACAAGCCATGTGGAAAGTGTTGCTTTTACCTTCTGATTAGTAAGACATTTGTGGAAGCCGGAAAAAACAATTCCAAAAAGAAATGGAGCAACCAAAAGAAAGATGAGCTGATGTTTGCAAATGCAGAAGAAGAATTTTTCTATGAGGTAAGATTATCCTGTTTCATCTGTTTGTTTAGATGTAAATAAGGATTTTATTGAAAATAATCAAGATTTATTGTTCTCCCATTTTATGTCCAAGTCCTTCAAGTGTGGCTACTTTCTTTTTCTCTGTGTCCCCAGGAGCTAGCAGCTATTAGTAATGCAGTGCTTGGCACATAGTAGGTACTCAAAAGGCTATCACCAGCCTCCCCACCCCCACTGCTGGTTCTGAGTGTGGGGAGGAGAAAAGCGATTAACCTGCTATGAATGATTAGGCATTTATAAGATGCTTCCTGTGAGATCTTTGATTTGAAAACCGTGCTGTGAGATAGACACTAGCCTGGGTCTGCAGATGTGGACATGGAGTCTGAGGGAGATGAAGGAAATGGTCCGAGGTCACACAGCTGGTCGGTGTGGAAGCTGGGGCACCCCCCGCTGCCCTGTGCCCTTAGTTGGGGAGGTCATCCTGCTGGTGGGATCTCCAGCATTGTTTTCCTACAAAGGTAGCTTGAACCATGATGGACAACCAAATACTTGAGAGAGATTATTATTTCTCATACTCTTCCTCAAATATCTTAAATGTGAGGGGGAACGTATTTTCCTAAATTGGACGATACCACTTATTACTTTTCCACTGAAGACTGAAGCACTGCCCTTGTTTTCTGGGAAGTAAATAGTAAAAATAATTTTTAAAAAATGTATGCCTCAGCACCTCAGGTAGACCCTTTCAGGGGAGTCTACGTGGTGTTTTCAGACGCTTGATCGTGCATACTCACTCCATGTTCACACAACGGCATTATACTAAGGAAGCAACTGCTAGAGTGGGGAAAGACCAGTGTTTGAAGACGTATTCTTCTCGTTAATTGTCAGATGTTACGAGTCTTAATTTCATTTTTTGGTTACAAGATTATTTTGACAATTAAATGAAATTAACATCACCTAGCTGCTGTTTGCCTCTTAGAAATGGTGCATCTCTATCCATGTTACTCATGTGGGTTACAAACCTACTTGGTGAGCATTTTATAACTTCTGCCTAAATGTCCCATTTGAGCTGTTTTATTCTGAGTTTTGCTTCCTTTAGCTGTCATTCTTACTTAAATGTATGCTGAACATAATATACTTTATTGTAGATTAAATGAGTTCTGCCTTTGGTTGTCCAAGTTTTTAATTCATTATAACTTGCTTCGTTTAGAAGGCAATTCTGAAGTTCAACTACTCGGTGCAGGAGGAGAGTGACACTTGTCTGGGAGGCAGATGGTCTTTTGATGATGTACCAATGAAGCCCTTGCGAACTGTGATGTTAATTCCAGGCGACAAGATGAACGAAATCATGGATAAACTGAAAGAACATCTATCTATCTAACCCATTTCCCATGGATAGCGATGAGCTTGTTTTTGTAAAATTACCAGAAAACTCAGTGGAAATTTACTGAAAAACTCGTGACTTTATTCAGATGAAGATCCTATACAAAAAGTAGGGTTCTGTCCCATGTGTCTGTGACACATTTACAAAATATCTGTTTTTTTAAAATTTTGGTCAAATTATGAATGGTTGATTAAAAACTTTTCCAATAAGAGAAAAAATGGAGTAGTAATTTAAAGAACTCAATAAAAACTTCTATTTTTTATTTTAAAATAATACACAAAGTGTTATTTTTTCAAGACTATTTTGTGGGGTGTGATATCCGTCTTCGCGTTAAACATCTGCACATCGCTCCAGTGGGTCGGCCGTCTTGCTAACTTGGGGACACTAGTGCACCTGTGTTTGGTGGGGGTCACTGTATAGCGCATCTCTGCTCAGTAGTTTCAGGGCACTTCTCGCACATTGTCTGTTCCTTATTCATTGTCGAAATAGGGGATAGGTGATCCATTACTTGCTGTAGAATATCCTTACTTTCACTAGAAGGCAGATTACTGAAATAGTATTGTGGTGCCAGTTGCATAAATCTGTTCGTTTAAAACAAAAAAATTAGATTTTGGGTGGGGCAGGTGGTGAAAGATATCAAACATTCTGTCTGGGCCCCTCCCAGCCCTGGAGAGTCAACTTGTAGAACTTGTGTTTAACTCCTCAGTATCTCCATCTGTCTTTGTAAAATAAATATTTTCTGGCTTTCATGCAACCAATCTGATTGCATTTCTAGAATGAGTTGGCCTCTCTAGTGTTAATGCCATACAGTGGAAATGCTGCCCTCTACTAACCATTGGGGGAAGCTAGTACTTTTCCTAAGGCCCATCACGATATGAGAGGCATCAGACCACATGCGTGGAGAGCTTCGGGTGAGTCTCTTTGCTTCTTTGTCATCTTAACTAGTATCACTCCACATCCAGCTCTTCAAGCTGGACGCCTATGAGTTATTCTTGGTTGCTGCCTTCTTTGCCCAAGCAGTAGAGGCACCTTCAACATGGACCCAGAGTCTGCAGCAGCCTCTGAGACTAGTCTCCCTTCTCACTGTTGCCCCTCTTTTCCAGTCTCCACTTGGCAGCTACAGTGATCTTTAAAAGTGTATAGAGAAGATACTACTCTTGCTTAAATGATTGCTGTATACTGCTCTTGGGATAAAATCCAAACTCTAAGTAGCCCACAAAGCCCTACACCCTCTGGTGCCTGCCTGTCTCTTCATCCTCACTGCCCCTCCCTCCCCCTGCCCCACAGCTCCAGTTGCAGTGAGTGGCTCATCTGTTCTTGGGAGATGGCTAAGCTCATTCCTCTTCAAGGTCAGGGCACCTGCAACCTGTAGCATTCTGTTCCTCTTAAATGTGTTGCTTTTGTTTATTTCTACATTGTCTTTTCTCTTTATGCTATCATCTCACAGGCAGGGGACTTTTCTTAGGAATCATTCATAGAAGCCTGCCTTACTCTTTACATAAATGAAGATTGTTGCCAGTATAAATTTCTTATAACTGAAAATGAAATAAAAACCAAAGTTGTCATTTACTCCTACAAGTATGAATTCAAAAGAAACCCTCTTTTTCTCCATTAAACTTACAGTTCAGGGGAGATTTCCGAGGTAATCCTGATGTAATTGTTCTCAGATATGCTGAACTTGTGGAAGAGGACCCACTCTGGCATCTTCCTGGTGACAGAGTAACTAGACAGCGGATGCAGCTGAGCAACCTGCTTGTGTGTCAGCATCAAGTAGTTGCCTGACCCGTCGACATCCCGAGCAATCTACAAGGCAGAGTTTTAAAGAACAAAGATTCTGCATGAATGTGGAGATCAATACACAAAAATGTTTGTTGAAGAAATCCCAAAATATTTCATACAGAGTAGTTAAAACTAAAATTTGCCACCCATATTTCCTGTTTTCAAATGTAGAAATTAAGCCATAAACATGTTTTGCCAAAACCTTGAGACAAGTGATGACATTAACCTACTCCAGCACTTGCAGGCCACCGTGCTCAAAGAGTGCAGCCCTGAGGTTAAGGCTTGGGCATGAAAACTTGGCATGTTACCTGCCCTACTGTGGAGGGTATATACACTCAAATGTCAAGTGCTTTACACTTGGTGCTTAGCTCACAATAACCTTGTGAGATAGGAACCTTTCTTTTTCTTTACAGATGAGGGAAGCCACGCTGAGATGTCATTTTTCTCCATTAAGACTACTTGACAGTTTGTTTTGTGGGAATACCCCAGTATTTCTCAAACTATGATGTGAAGAGCATGCCTGCGTCTGCAATGTGTGTTAATTTAAAGGAGCTATGTCAGTCAGCCTTCACTGGGAAAGAAACAAGTGGGACAGCGCTGCTGTTTGTTGGGCATTAGCACTACCAGTAAATGGGGCTGTTCGCAAACAGGTCAGATGAGGGACTCTATCTGATGTTCAGCTTCCTTTCTGTAATGAAAAAGCTCTTTTGTCCTTTTGGACAAAGTTAAAATATTCTGGCCTGGCCCTTTATTCCCTTGAGGTGAAGTATATTTACGTATCAAATCTTTAATAACATGGATTTTAGTTTTATTGAAAGTTAACTTCAATAAAACCATCACCCTAAGTGAGAGATTGCTGGCAGAATGTCCTCAATATGTGAAATTCAGGGACGCCCATGCCAAGGCAACCCTACCCCTTCTTACCTGCATAAAGTAACCAGACAGAAGAGCTTTCTTTATGTTCAGAGTGTTTTCCCTGGAGCCAAAAGCAGGCTCTGCATAGGGAAGCTCAATTCGCTTGATAATTTCTAAGAGTTCAGCTCGGATAACATCTGCCATCCTGAGTGCAGAACAGTTGAGGAAGTAATCATGGCACCACTTTTCAACACAGTCTAGGAGGGTAAAAAGAATACAAGGCTATTTAGAAATGATATGTCGTAAGCTCAAAAGAGCCCAGGCCAGGAAGGTGGTGGTGTTAAGCCCTGTGCACTCTCCTCTCCTAAAAAGGAGCCACATAACTCACGTAAGTGAGTGGTGGGAAGGCAGCAAGGACAAGGATCTCTGTGGCTGTGAGATCAGCTGTCCGGGACAGTGCCAGGGAGACAGTACCACTGGTAACACCTACATCTCCTGCTGAGGGTCCCTGATCCAGCAGACTGGAAACGGGGTGTCCTAGTGGTGATCGAAGGTGTACTTCCTCTAATCTGTAGCTCACAGGGGCAGAGAAAATTAAGATCTACATTTTGTCTCATGTGTATACGGCAAGGATGTATGTGGCCATATTTAATCAAACTGGGAAGGAAAAAGCCTATGGTATACATTCCTCTCTTATTTAATGATAAAAACAGGATTACTACTAGGCTGACTTGGGAATGAATTATGTTACAGTTAAGCTCATCTATCTACCCTAGCTACAGCTCTTCTATTAAAATTCAGTCACCTGGTTCCATCTGAAGTTATTCTTTCTTGCCCCCTGGAATTACTTAAGGTGGACCTGGGCATGCACAT
Source organism: Indri indri (assembly GCA_004363605.1). NCBI lineage: Eukaryota > Metazoa > Chordata > Mammalia > Primates > Indriidae > Indri > Indri indri. Next base: position 7,161 of record RJWJ010042356.1, on the reverse strand, counting down.
GGCCTTGGCACTGCAGGCAGAAGACCCTTGTTTACTCTGTGCCGTCCACTCAGGCCTATGTGGCACAAGGAGAGCATGTACTTGGTCAAACAGTGTCACCCATCCTGCTTGCTCTCAAAAGATGCTACCAAACTCCCTGTGTACTTTCTGGCTCCACTGAAAATTTTTTTTCTCGGCTTCGAAACACTAACTCCCTGTTCTTTATGTCATTCTACTGCCTTTTAAATTGCTGTCATAGTTTTCTCATTACTTCAAGTATTTTTCACACCATCTTTCAGAGCAAAGGAGGTAAAAGATGCTTCATGGAAAACAAGGGTGAGGAAAAAATCCTTCTTTTAGGAAGGGAACTCCTTGCCGGCTGCCCTCTCAGGCAGCTCCAGCCTCCGCCACCCTGCTTTGCCCGCTCTGCCCCCAGAGGTCCTCTTGTCTGCAAATGTTCGCATAGGAGCTTCCAGTTCCCTTCTCACTGGGTACCTGCCTGTGACAGTTAACCTACCCCCTGTCCTTCAGGCACACAAAGGACTTTGCCTCTGTGCCACTCTGCCCTTCGGATGCTCTCCACTCTCCTCTGCCAAGCCCCAGCAGCTGCGCTGCAGCCTCCCTCAGTGTAGCTGGTTCTTCTCTAGTGTCCAGAGCTCGCCAGCCTCTCTCCACGTGGGCAGTGAACATGCTCTGATGCGGGAGACACGCAGCACAACCCTGACACAGTGGGCAGCTAGAGATGACTGTTCCTTGTCTTCCCAGACCCGAGTTGTGCAAGCCTTTGTGTTCCCCTGACACCATGCCCCACGCAAGCTCACTCTGAAGGCTGGCTGAGCAGAGTGGGGGGGCTCTAGAAATACAGGCATGCTGTGGCGGCACACCAGAGCCCCGCGGGAGCAGGAAGAGAGGGGGTCTACTACGCGGGGGCCTCTGGGTGCGTTTAGGGCCTCAAGTGCCACTGCATTCAAGGGCCAGCGAGGCTAGAGAAGAAGGGTGTTTAACGGGTAACTCATAAGACTCAAACTTCTTTGGGGAAAGGATGGTGGAATTGGTAGGTAGTTTCCAAGAATCACAAGCATTCACTTACGTTCACTGGTAGAATTCTGAGTTGTGTCTTGGTAGGCCTTGTAAATGTTGATGAGGGTAAAGTGATCTCCTTCAGGATGTAAAAATGTCTTCCAACAGGTCAAGGCAGCTTCCTCAGTTCCATGTGGCAGATGTGAAAAGCAATTTGGAGCTTTAAAATACAAAAGGTCACATGGTCAGCAATAATGAAGATATTTCATCTTAGCATGCAGAGGGGAGGGTCACTAGTATTTGTGGAAATGCTCCTGTTTTGATTCTCTGAATGAATATGTTATTCTTGTTTACTTAGAAACCAAAGAAATTTAGAGACGTCATTCTAATTCTCTCTCTCCTTTTTTTGTGTTTGTTTGCTTTTCTAAGGTCTGCTTAATACCATTAATACCCCCCTTGTATTCCAGTGGATGCAGGGAGAACCCGAGATGCTCAGATGCCCAGACACAGGAAGAGGATTAGAACTGTGATTCCAGGCTGGGTGTGGCGGCTCAGGCCAGAAATCCCAGCACTTTGGGAGGCTGAGGCTGGAGAATCACTTAAGGCCAGGAGTTTTGAGGTTGCAGTGGGCTATGATGATATGTGCAACAGAGTGAGATCCTGTCTCAAAAACAAAAACAAAAAACAAGTGTGGTTCTGACGCAGCACAGCATTTGGTCTGTTCTGCTAGTATTAGATTAAAACAGACTAGCCGGGATGAATGAAGCTGGTAGGAAATAAAAAACAAACGCACATCATTATTTGGGGAGGAACACTTCTAGTGACACTTTTTCTTGATCTGTACTGATTACTTCAGCAAAAGCAAATTTGGTATGTCTTCACATGGCTGATTAAGAAACTCACTGGATTTTGAGTTAGACTTTTTCATATTAAGATAATTTTTTTCCTTTTGAATCTATTAAAATATTTCACTATCATTTCAAAAGGTTAAATGGATTGATCACTGTCTCTGCTACATGCTCCTTCAAATATAATTTCAAATGACTCTCATTTAAATCTGTACCTGGTGCAGATTTACAATACAAAAGAATAGTCATTAAGGAGTACCTGTTACCATGGCAGCGATCGTCAGCATTTCATCCACACAGTCAAATTCACAGGATGCTAAGATAGACTTTGAGAGTTGCGGATCAAGAGGAAACTCTGACATGATGATTCCAAATTCCGAAAGATTTCCGTCATTATCCAGTGCTGCCAGGTAATCTAAGTCTTCCAGTGCCTGCATCAAACTTTCTGGTGCTAGGAAAGAAAAAAAAAATCAAACAGTCTCATATAGCTGAGATGGAGTAACAGGTACCGGATTTTCCTTCCAGCATGGAATAAGCAAACAATGGATAAAATATGTGAAACAACGGTTTGCAAGACAGCAAACACCAGGCAGGGAAGGACAGTGATTCCTGAGGGGGGAAACTAACAAGGTGAGCCCTCTGATTTCTCAGGTAATACTTTGAATGAGTTTCCAGGCTGTGATGCAGGGAGGGGAACCCAGGTGGGAACTTCCAGACTCCTTGCAGTATGAAGATGGGGCTTAGGGTCCAGGGAGACTAAGCTGGCCAGAGTTTGAAGGTCAAAGTACCTAAGAGGGTCAAACATAGAGAGAACTTTGGGGATCTGAGAGAGCTCCCTTGACAGGCAGCAGAGCACTGATTAGCATGTGTGTATAAGGAACTACGTCCGGCCATAGAAAGAGCCATGTGAGAGAATTAAAAGGAACAGTACCTGGTGCTCACACAGGATATAGGGTAGTACCTGTTCCCACCAGCCAGAATGGAAAATCTCGATTCGTGGGGCACTGGGTAGAAAACACAGAAGGGAATAACTACCCCTAGATGAGCACTGCTCCGGGACCACCTGACAGATCTACAAAGCAGGACCTGAAAGGATGTCGTGCATCCCAGGACAAAGCTCAAGGATACTTACAGGAATACAAAAGTATTCAGTGCCCAAAAAGGTAAAATGTACAATGCCTAGCATCCAATAAAAAATCATGAGGCATGAACAGCAGGAAAATACATTGCATAAGGAAGAGAGAAATTAATCAAAAATGACCCAGAACTCAGATGATAGAAATAGTAGACAAAGATGTTAAAAGAGTTATTTGCCAGTGCAAATAAAGACAGCAAGCTGATTTCCTCCATCCCTTCATTTCTCTTTTAAGCTTATATAACATTGATAATGGTGTGGTATTTATTATATATGCCTAACCTCCACCAAAAATTTTAAAAAATCCATTTATTTAAAGCAATCTATTTATTTTCTTTGCCCTTGAGGAATAAGATTATGTTTAAATAAACATATGTATTTTCCACCTGTCTGGTACTTGGTATAGCAATAAAGACCACACAAAGAAGCAAATCACATTGTGTAAAGCTGCTATATTGTTCTGCCCCAAACCGAAGGGTTTATGAGAGCCACCAGATTGCTTTCATTTGTCTCAATTTCAGTATGTGCAAGATGAGTAGGAGATGAAGCCTCTGGGGACCTAAGAAATGATTTAACCTGTCTGCATCTGGAAGTTTAAAGTAACAAATTGTAAAAACTTATTTGTTGTCCAAACTTTGACCATTAAGCTATTTGTCAAAATTTCAGGCAAACTGAGTAACTCAAAAGCCCAGTCTCAAACTCCGATGTGATAAAATTCCTCCATTCCTGTTAGGACAACTGGAAAGCTTTAGGAGGAGCCACTACTGTGGTCTGGGAAACTGATGCTGGGATGCAGTTCACCACGTCTCCAGTCCTGCTGCAGGATGAGAGCAGAGCAGGGAGCAGTATGATTTCAACCAACCTGTGAAACATCCACTGCAAGCAAAAGATCAGTTCTGGGAAAAGGAATTGTTAGGGACTGAGAAGCAGCAACCCCCCAAGGAGAATCTGCAGAGAACCAGGACATCCACTGGAAGACTTTAATCCTTACCTGGGGGAAAATACATTGAATTTCCCTATTGTTTTTTATTTTTGCCATCAAGATTTAAGACTAAGTAGAAGATTGTGGCTTCCCAGAGACATTCTTGTCCTGGTTTTTGACCCCTCTGTCCTGCCTGTGTGCTGGCATAGAGCACTAGTAACCTACTTGTTCATTCTTGGGAACCCTTGGACTAACCATATTAGCAAAGATGAGACCTTGAGAAGTTACAATCCTGGGAAGGAAACAGATGGGCTATTTAGAAAAAAAGTTCAAGAGTTCCACCAGTGAGGCGTGAAATGAAAAGTAACAGCTGATCTGCCAGAGAAGGTGCAAGAAGCAGCATCAGAAATAAGCATCTTAAATTAAACAGAACAGGAAGAGGTTGGGAGTACAAACTTAATTACTGAAAGCATTTTAGAAACCAGTTTCCATAAATCAGCAAAGCTGCAGCATTATAAGTTACAGGATCTTTGGCAATTGTCCCTATAAGCATCTGGCTTGACAGCCATGCTCTGTCCCCAAAGGGCACCTACTACTCATTTTTATGCCCTGGAGTTGAGTTGGCTGCACACAGAATTAGTAACAGAAATGACTTCATGATTCTGTTCCTGGTCCTAACAACAGAAAGGGAGAAGATGTTCTTGGGGTTTTATTATATTAGAAAGAATGAGTTAATGAATGCATGTTACCCAGGTGAAGGAATGTTAATAAATAACTGCATAGGAGTTGCTAATATTACATTCTACATTTTAAGATATCTCCCCAGTGTGGCCTATAAAATTGGCTTAGCTAAAAAGCAGAAGGGTTTCGATGAGGGTTCGATGTGCTGCTTAAGTGTAATCCATAGTAAATAATGCTAACAAATGGAATATAAGTGTTTTAGCATGAGGCCTCTTCTTTACAGCAGTATAAAATCTGACTGCTTTATTCTGAAGGCAACTTTGAGATGAGCCAAGCATCACTGTTAAGATTTTTTGCCAATGGCAGCCGGGCTCCCTGTAGAATAGCTCACTGCAAGGTCACGCACCTCCCCTACTGCCATTGCTCAGAGTAATTTGAAGGGCTATAGCCACAGTATTCACTGTTCTGTGTGTCCTTTTCCATGGGAACCCTATGCCAAGCTCCAAAATGTATCTGCATTTTCCTTCCATGGTTTCAGCAGAAAGACTGGTTACAAAGAGGACATTAAATTGCAATAGCAGAGGGGGGGCCAACCCGGTGCTAACTCTGAGCAAGAGCACAGGTCAGTGAGTCCAAGGCTCCGCTGTGTAGTTTCCAGAACTGACAGCCTCACACAGCGTGTTTCCTACATTCTTAAAATGTATGCCAACATTTCAGATGTAAACTGGTAGGGATCCTAGGTTGGTCCTCTCCCCTTCCAGGAAGTCTGTCTACTCAGGTGCTCAGCAGGTTTCCTCCAGCAAGGTCTCCTCTGTTATAACATCTCTGCCCTACTTTCTGCCTAACTTGACCAAAATGGCTCAGAAACACTGAATTTCCTCTCAAGGTAGTTAGTATTATGCAAATTTATGCAAATATATGTACTTTTCCACAGGTAAAAGTTTCATTCTACAATTATTCCTGGGAATATACTTAATGGAGCGTCAGGCCGTCTCTTGTCTGGAGTGGACAAGTATTTTCAGGAGCAGAACAGGGCAAGGAGTCTCTTGGTAAGCAGTCCCAAAAGCCAAGGTTGGTTCCTTTCCTTCTGCCATACTCCTTAACTCCCTTTCTTCCCAATAAGGGCCTAGGATTACGGCTCAATCTAAGGCATGAGAGTTGGAAAGGATTTTAGAGATAGAAGTGGCCTCCAATGGTAAACTGAAGAGAAACATTTTCAACTCCCTTTCCCCTGGCAGGAGCCAAGATCCGTTTGTGTCCAGCCCTGCCCTAGACGGGGCCCTCGGGTAATAGCAGTGCCCAGTGCACCCCCAGCGCCATCAGCAGCATGAGGCAGCGGTGGCCCAGCTCCTCTGAGCTTAGCTGTGCCTGGAGACCTCTCACACACCAGGTCCGCTCCTGCCCATGACATGGAAGGAAACACAAACAGACCGTAGACAGCCAGGGGCGCCTCCCGAACCTTCCTTCCCTCCCGGCAAGAAACTCACTCCCACCCAGCCCAGGCCTCAGAAAGGATTAAACAGGGAAAAAGAAGGAAGCCAAGTTTATCTCCCATGCATGACTGCCTTTGCTGACATTCTTGGGAAGACTACAAACCTTCTGCAAGGCACGCCTTTAGTCAGTGTTCACAGGAATAAGGGCATTGTAAAAGTTCTGCCACTTCACAAATTACAAATGGTCCCCCATCCCCAGTAATTGTTCTTACAGCCAAGAAGCCAGGCCCTAGGTTCTTGCAGTGGTGGCTAGCTGAAGGCTCTCCCTACCCCCATACCACTATAAAGAACCATCTTTAAACAAAAGCTGTTACGTTTTTAGATGGTATAGAACTAGCAATACCTAAAAACCTGGAAAAATCAGGAAAAAAGTATGGGATTTAAAGTGACCACACAATGAATGATTTTTATATATAAATAGTTATAGGATTTTATGTTTGCTACTAGTTGGTGAACTTATTTCCCTATAAGGATAAGGCTCAAGGTGTTTGGTGGGCCCTGGACAGGTACACATATGGGACAGTCTCAACCCTGGCCCTTCTGGAGTAGGTCTCATGCGGAAGACCTACATATAAATCAATAATCCTGTCATACTGGAAATGCAGTTTTACCTCCTAACTGTCCCCTTTTCTAGGACTGTCCCTCCACTCTACTTCCTGTGCTTACAGGAGCATGATTTTGTACCATGTGGCTACCCCCATTACCGCCAGGAACCTCCAGTCACAGTTGACTGGTTCAGGCTGGCAGCTTCCCAGACTGAATCAATGACTCCCTTCCTTGGGAGTTTTAGGATTTGGACCAAGAGAAAGTGGAGAGTTTCCAGGGGCCGACATCAGTAAATCTTGTCCCAGCCTAATTGTCAATAGCACCCCCTTCCCTCAGAAACATACTGGTTTGGATGAAAAACCACTCAGTCACCAGACCCATGAAAAGCCTAAAGGGCATCAGTAGCTAAAAGTCCTTCCATTCTGTGCCTTCTAAAGTCTCTCCCAGGTATTGTTTGCACTTCTGTAACATTATTGTCTTCATTGCTCTAAGATGTTCACACACCAGTGCCGGAAAGTCGTCTTAGCATGCTCACCT
>RJWJ010042355.1:0-13076 GCA_004363605.1 Indri indri | reverse complement strand
ATTAAAAAGTTCAAAAACAAAAGATGCTGGTGTTGATGCAGAGAGAAAAGAATGTTTATAGACTTTTGGTGGGAAAGCAAATTAGTACAACCTCTGTTAAAAACAGTATGGAGATTTTTCAAAAAAAAATCAAAATAGACCTATCATTCAATCCAGCAATCCCACTACTGGGTACCTACTGAAAGGAAAAGAAGTCATTATATCAAAAAGACACCTGCACTTGGATGTTTATTGCAGCACAATTCACCAATTACAAATGTGGAATCAGCCCAAGTTCCCATCAATTCATGAGTAGATTAACAAAATGTGGGGTGTGTATGTGTGTGTGTGTGTGTGTGTGTGTGTGTGTGTGTGTATCATGGAGTACTACTCAGCCATAAAAAGAAATGAATTAGTGTATTTTGCAGCAATTTGGATGGAATAGGAGACCATTATCCTAAGCAAAATATCTCAAGAATGGAAACACAAACACCACATGCACTCTCTAAAAATTTGAAACTAATTGATGGGCACACATGCACACAGATATAAGTAAAATTAGTTGGAAATAAAGGAGGAGGGAGGGGAAGGGGTAAAAAACCTACCTAACAAGTACAACGAACACTGTACAGGTGATGGACACACAGCCCTGACTAAAGCATTATAAAAGCTATCCATGCAACAAAAACATGTGTACTCCCTTAATATTTTGAAATAAATAAAAAATTCTATGCCATGGAGTCTTTTTTCAAAATGTCACATGTCATAGTATCTAACATATGTTAGGAAAATAACATTTATTTAGAATCTATTAATTTTCAGTCATATTGCCTAAAATCGGTTTATATAATTTCACAAGAATGCTGTGAGGTAGAGATCCCTGATTTCATAGGAGGAAATTGATGGCCTTATAGTGTTAATATAAGCTTAAGACCATGTATCCAATGAGTCTTACAATTGAAATTCAAAAAATTTAATTATATTTTGTTTTCAAAGATTAAAAATCCATTCTTGAGTTTCCATAGTCCTGTAGATCATAAATTTTGATTCTATAATAAAACAATAGGAAAGTAAATAGATTTCCTCTTCTAGGAATGTGGGAATTATTTAAAAAAAAAGCAAACAAACAAACAAAAAAAACCCTGCTATGTTGCAGCTTAAACCCAGGTTGTTTTACCAGCTGTATTTCCTACTGAGAGTCCAATTCTGCAAAGTCAGAGAATTTAGTTTCAAGATAGGAGCATTCCAGTGTGATTAAATTTGAAAAAACCACTTCAGGAAAATGACTGCTTTACATGAGTATATCTTCCAAAGGAAGTATCAGTCAGGCCTGTTGCAGCCTAAGCAGTTCTATCTTCTTGAGGAAATAGAAATCATTGATGAAGGAAACAGAGTCAACAAGGCTCCAATGAATGAAGCAGCTATTTGGGAACTGTCCAGGTTTGTTATCTTTACTAAAGCACAAAAAAGGGCACAAAAGGGAATTAAACTGAAAGTAAACAGAAGTATTACTAATAATTTATATAAAATAATTCCAGACTAGAAAAGACTTTAAAATATGAAGTATACAGGACAGGTCTTTACTGTAGGAAATAGAATTGTAATGGTGGTGGGTGCATGTCAACAAGTATATCGTGACTGTCAATAGTGGGTTAAATCAAGACATGGGACCATGAACCAGCCTGCAAGAAATCTTAAATTGGGGGAGAAAAGGGCACATTGCACTGAGACTTTTTTAAGCCTTTTAAAAAAATGTTGAGCTGTATCATGCTTTAAAATTTATTTTTTCAAATGACTCAATAAAAAAAAGTATCTAATTTCACTAGAACACACACAAATGCCATGTTAAGAAGTCATTAAAAATGAACTTCATATATTTTTTCTAAATATTAAAATAGTGAAAACTGGGAGTTGGAGGAATAACACCACCAGTTGGAGATGGGTATATTTTCTTACATATGATTTTTATTCATAGATACCTAATTATGCATGTCTGTTTAATTGATAACATTGTTTACCTGTTATATTTTCTCTTGAATACAGTTATTCCTTCAATTTATTAATATTTTATTTACATAAATATAACTTTTAAAATATATTTTTAATACACAAATGACTTTATACAAATATTTTCCTTTTAATAGGTATGTCAGATTTTCTTCCTATGAAAAAAATACTGCATTAAGTTGGCATGCACAATGTTTTTTTTAAATTTGGTTAAATTTTCAAAATTATTGGGTCTAAATGTTGCATATCTGGACATATTAAACATATTGCCTATTGCCCTACTGGTGCAACTCATCTCTATCCACCCTGCCTCAATGGCTGGGCTATCTTTAAATTGATCCTTGCAGGCTTTGTGCTCATTCAATAAGGTCTAAGATAAAACAATAAATAACAATAACATTTATAAAACCTCCAACAGCTGGTACTGTATCACAGAGAGGAACAACCATTCCTACATTCCTCCCTGCCCCTACGACCCTTGGCTCATGTGTTTCTAGAATCAGTTCTATAAGTCTGTAGCCAATCCCTGGCTGGTACAATTCCCTTCCAAAGTTTAAGGGGAGAGGATGCTTACAAAGAAGCTGAGGCCTGGAGAGAGACCAGGGTAATTTGAAATTGGTAGCAGGGACAGCTGGCTAAGTTCTTCTCAAGTATCTGAAGAGATCTTCACCCAGAGTGAATGGCAAGTTAATGGGAAAGTTGTCGGAACAGTTTGATATAGTTTCAATGCCAAGACCAAGGCTCAAATGGGACATGGATTAGCTAAGTCACAGCTTCTGCAGCAACTGTCTTCATGTTAAAAATTTGGTAACAAGAGAATCCCCGCCAGTGGACGTAAGTGATTTTAAAGGATTTTCAGGAATTCTCACACATTCACTGCTGTCTTCTTTTTTTAGGCTCTCTTCTTCTTCCACAGGAGACTTTTGAATTTGGTTTGGGTTTCTGTGGATTTTTTTGTTTGTTTTTTTTTAAATCTCCCTTTCTCAAAATCTAGATACTTTGGAATTTCTAGGAAGAGAGGTAGAATGAATATCGGTAAGGTAATCAATGAAACTCACTTAGAACAGACCTCAGCTCATAGTCAACAAATACATGCTAATACTAATATCATATATCAAAACAATATAAATATAGCATTTTACAGAAAAAATAAAAGTCAAATCGTGGTACTACTTTTGGATTTTCTCCTGAGTGATCTTTGTGTATGAGTGGGCCCGTTACCCACCTTTAGACATATGACTATGTGCCAGATTTCTATTTGCAAAACGTGATCAGATGTGAGAATTCCATTTCGACTCCTGGTCCACACATGCTTGCTGCCTCTGACTGTGAGCATCTTCATCCTATATCACAATGATGGAAATATTTAGAGTGAAGGGATCATCTTCCAGATAGAGTCCTATCTGAACTTCACTGAAAAAAATTCAACAAGTATTCGGCTCTCCCCAAACTTCCCCAAGTACAGAAGGTAATAGCTAAAATTTTCCCTGGGAGTACTGGCTGTGTATTAAAACATTAACCAATATAATCCTGAGTCACTTCCTCTGGTTCACAGGTTTCCTAATAGATAGAAATTCTCTTCTCTTTTTGACATTTGTGACACCTGGTACAATACATCTTACAGACCATAGAATGAATAATTGTGAATTGGATTCCCTTTAAATGGAATTAGATATTTACATATAAAAAAGAAAGAAGTCTGCAATCAATGTTTTGAAAAACAGAATAAGAATTTATGTTCTTTTTTTTATTGAGAAGATTTCAAGCACAATTTAACAGTTTTACAAGTCTGGATTTTCATATTTTGACTTTTGCTCATGAAGACGAAATCTTTATATCATTACATGCTCTTCATAAGATATTTTTTATTTTATTTATTGTTAATAGTGAAATTAAAGATTCACATTAGGGTGTTTTCAATTATCTTATTGAAAACACTTGTCAAATTATCTGAGTCATATACAAACTGAGTTGAAACAGAGAGGAAATGAACCTAGATATTCCAAGATTAAAGGCTCATAAATGAGAAATGTATCCTGATTTTAATAAGATAAAGTCTGTTTTTGATTTTGTTGCATACCAATGCCTACCACGTATTGCATCTCAGTTAAGAGGATGCTCTCAGTGAAGTAGGAAGTGTATTTCATCTACGTACCTGTTCATTACATCTTCGTTATTATAAACATTACAAAGTGGTCGATGATTCAGACCTCAGTAGAATTTATACACTTCCGTTTATTCTTGCTAAAGCAGTTGTTTTATCTGCCTTGAGTTTATATACTTCTGCTTATTTTCACTAAGGCAGTTGTTTTATCTGCCTTAGCCATGACAAACTTGAGTACGTAAGAGCACATAAAAAACATTAGATGTTCTGTTACATTCTTCACCTGAAAGCTTAAAAGCATTTTTACAGTAATAAAAATCCTAACCACAATAAATAAGAGAACTGAATTAAAGCATTGCTTTGCCAATCTCTCTTTTATTAAATGTAGTATCACTAGCATTTTTGATGGTTGCATTTCTTATGTACCAGCAAAAAAGTTAGGTTTAATTATTTGATCCTCACATTAAATGACCTTTAACATATAAAGGAGAGTAGAGATTTGGACAACACACTGGATTCCTCCTTTTCCCTTCTCTTTCCCACATTCGGTTCATTCCATATGCTAAACTGATCCCACTACTGTTACCATAGTGTATCACCTAGACGACCACAAACTTTATTTATTTCAGTTTCTCATGCTTGTGAAGCTTAGTCCATACTGGGATATTTTTCACTAGTTGTTTCCTAGGTCTAGAACACTTTGACTGGAGAAATTTAAATTATGAGGCCATCTTTGGCTTCTCATCTCAGAATAATTGTCATTCATCAGTGATGCTCTTCCCAATCGACTAATACACACAGAAATCTCCCACCCAAGTCACTGTCATATCATCCTATTTTTATATCTTTATAGAAAGGGATACTATCAAAATTGTCATCTTCAATTATTTGTATTGAGTTTCAAAATAGAATTGCAGTACAAAAAAAACACGTGAGGACAGCGTAGAATTTTTATTTAATAAAGCTTATACAATCCTTTTTATGAACTCCTCAGCCCTTCCTGACTGGGTAGTATTGCAACTTAAACTCCTTTCATCTAAAATGCCTTCCTGTCAGACTCAATATTCTGTTTAGTCACATCACACCTCAGGCAAATGGAGAGCTTTGGGTGCTCTCGTAAGTTTTCAAATGCTCATTCACTGTTCTGCACCCCGTCCCCCCTTCAGCTCTCAAGATAAAGTGTAAGTGCACAAGGGGCTTTACTCTGTCATTTGTGGCACTGAAATAAATATTTTTTTCTCTGTGGTTAAATATCTGATGATATTTGTTCCCAGTCCAGACACAAATGTGAGTGATCTTTCTGATCATTTAAGATGGGGTTTGGAAACAGACACTGAAATCCATGGTCCTCATTATGGTCTAAGTACTTCTATACATGGTAGCATCTTTGCACTATTGTCCGGCATATGATGGTCTGTGTTTTCCATCAGAATTGTCACATATCCTTACCAGGTGTGTGAGATTTTCATGTACAGTCATGTGCTGCATAGTGACGTTTCAGTTAACAATATACTGCGTGTATGATGGCAATCCCAAGAGATTATGATGTCATATTTTTACTGTACCTTTTCTACACTTAGATATCTTTAGATACCCAAATACTTACCATTGTGTTACTATTACCCACAGTATTCTGTACAACAACATGCTGTACAGCTTTGTAGCCCAGAAGAGAGAGGCTATATCATGTAGCCTAGGTGCATACTAGGCTATACCGTTTAGGTTTGTGTAGGTACACTCTGATGTCCTCACAGTAATAAAATCACCTGATGCATTTCTTAGAATATATCCTTGTCGTTAAGTGACTCATGACTGTATCTGTGTTCATGGGGAACCAGGTGCACTAGCTTATATTCATCTATCTAATTTCTTTCAGGTACAATCTCTCCTCTGTATTACATATGGACTATAGCTTGTTCCAGCTCTTTTTCTGAGGGTTAGGTCACTGTGATGCATTCAGGTTCCCACTTTTCTATACATCCTGTCCACACGTACGATTTTGAAGTGTACAGAAAACAGCACAGCAAGGCTGAGACTGCTATATTTAGAAATACTTGCAACATAATCCTTTGGTTGGACTCGGGGAATACTTTTGGCATATGCCCAGTCAACAGCTAGTTGATAAAGATGGTTCACTGTGCTTAGGCTGTTTGTACAAACAATATAATTTCTGCTTAGTACTTGCTTTTCTTCTGAGAGTCTAAAGTTTTGGTACATGTCAGTCACAAGGTGACTAAGTGACCAACCCCTAATACATAATTTGCACACTGAGTCACTAATTGGTTTCCCTGGGCAGAAACATTATATCCACGTTGCTGCACTTGTTTGTAGGAGAAGTATGCTTCATATAAATCCTCACAGGAGGGAAACAACATAAGGTTTTCTCTAGACTCGACCTATATTATTATTTTCCCTTATTATCTGGCTGTATATTCTTACCTGATGGTAATAAATCTTAGCCATAAGATAACTATACACTGATTTTTGTGATTCCTTTCAGTGAACATCCAAATGTGGAGGTGGTTTTAAGGACCCCTATCATGGGGGAATTAGGTAAGAAACAACCACAAAAACAAAATGATCTCTTAGCTCCTTGCTTTCACCATCCTGATATATCTTTTCCTATTCTACAATCTTCTGGGGTTTTTACCTATGGGATATGCTTTTTTACTTGCTTTCGTTTGGAAGAAAATAATTATTTTTTTTAAAGCATTCAACAATTAACATGTATTTTGAGATCAGTTAAAGGGCTTTATGCTCATTAAAAGTTATTTGCATTTTTTTTTTTTTTACAGTAGGAAAAAGTATGTCTGTGAAACATTCCAGTCAAGGGAACCATGGAAGCCTGAGGGAAAAAACTTGCAGTGAACTATATAGATAAGGAAGCATTTAGGATACTGATCCTATACAATAGTTTAGGTCTTTAAACTTTAGGATAAAAGTAGCCTGAACTAAGTTGTTTGGAGTGGAGAAAACAGCAAAGAAGTATTTAAGAGGCTTATATGCCTGCATAATAAAAAACAAAACAAAAACTATCGGTTGCATTTTGAGTGGACTCTCCTAACCATTCCTTTACTCACCTGCCTTACACTGACGATAATAAAGTTTATGTGCCTGGAATATAGAAAAAAAGACACATACTGTCAAACTTTATGTTAGTCATTGAATATGACACAAAGCCAATGTTTTCTTTATGAATTTGTTTTAGCTTTTACCTAGTGAATCCTGCCAGAACCCTGTCCATTTTTATCATATTATGCTCATAAGCTTGACTATTTTCCATAAATACAATTTTTTGAAGTTCTGAATACCATAGACAATAACAAATGGCATAAATTCAGGTATCCTCATTTCTGAGATATGGAGAAAAGAGAATGCCGAAGCATCTTAACTTCTCCCATCTGTAAAGTTCATTTCCCCTTCCTCCCTTGCCCTTTCTTCTAGCCATTCACTTTGTTAAATGTTGGTTTCTAAAATAAATAAGGAGAAGGGAAAATATTTGGTGACAACATAGAAGCACGGAGTTGAGTAAGGACATGGATCAAGGGTCCGGTTTATTTTGAACCAGGCCACATGTCTGGTGGCACAGGGATTTCAAAGGTATTTACCTTTGCTTTTGTTTTACTTTATTTAAAGTACGTGTCTCTCTTTAAATGAATTCATAGTCTTTTGTGATTACAGGATGTGAGGAACATGCCCATGGAAGCCATTTCTTTTCTCCTACTCAAAAAGATGTTAAGGCATCCTTCTCGATGGCCTTTCTAAAATATGTTTCTCAGAATATCCATCTGTCAACAGTCAGAAGGATACTCTGTCTAGAGCAGAGACTCTGGGCAGAAATATTTAGTAGGAGACAACAATAATAAAAATAATGAAAAAGGTTGAGGAGGAATAAAGTCTATTGGGTTGTGGGAAAAATAAATAGGACTTGGTGGGGTGGCGGGGGTTGGGGAGATGACATATGGTTCTTATTTTAATTTGTGTGCCTTTAATTTTAGTGCCTTCTCAGAACAATAAAAAATTATAAGGAGAAATTAAATGGGGAGATATGCAATTGAGGAGATGGGGATTTTTTCTGAGACTGTGTATGGTTTTAAATGCATCCAGTTTGATATACTAAAGGTCCATCATAGCAGAAATAGCCAATATTTATTTTGAAGTTTGGCCCTGGAACAGTAAATGCAGTGTCAGGCAAGGCCACTGACATAGTTCCAGTGTTTGTATATAAAGAGAGCTATAATGGAATGTGTATGTGTATGTGTGTGTATATTATATATGCACTTCCTTTTATCAATCTTCTAAGAGCAACTGCCCTTTCATCTAATACTGGCAAGTACCTTATGTCTCAATAACCAAAAGAATAAGGTCTTTTCTGGATGTGGTTGTCTTTATATCCAACATCACTGTTGTTATCTTTTGACACAATTCTCAGTCTCTACAGCTTTAAAATGGATCTTTGCTGGGCACTTACTATGTTCTAGAGATTTGCTGCAAGCTTTGCATGCAATGTCTCATTTTAAATATGAGAACAGTCCTGGGGGGTTGTATTCTTTTCCTTATGATACACAATAGAATCCTAGATGAGGTATGTTACTGACTCAAGTTCTAACACTTCATAAGTGGCAGAATAAGGATTGAATACATTCTGTGTGGATGTAGGGAATATATATATAACCAGCAGACAGCACTTCTTCATTCTTAGTTATGAACTTCCTCAGTTGTCATTCAAATGCAGTAGTAAACAGATGTGGCCCCCTCCATGTCCCTACTTTCCACTGAATTTGAATGATATTGAAGGCAGAGGTGTGGCTTCCTTATTAGTTATTAAGGGTAGAGGTACTGACAGGCTGCTCTCTATTCCGGCCATGATGCAGCTTGTGATCTCACTATGAATGTTCCCTGCTGTTGCCTTTGAGTCAAACCCATGATCTTTGCTGATCTGGAAGGAATGTGGAGGCTTATCTTCTATTTATGGTAGAAATGATTAGAATTTCCATTTTGCCAAATGCCCAGGAGGCTATACCTAAGTATGTATTTCCAGTAACCCGGACTGTAGAACCGTGTGGGGGCAAATTTGAGGCACAGCCTTCATATTTTTGAAGAATGTGGAATTCAAAGAGTATCTTAATGGCAGTCATTGAAGAAAAAGGAGGAAGGTTTGAGAGCTTCTGGAAGACAGCTTAAGTACTTTAAATAGCCGCTTTAAAGAATATTATTTAGCATTGAATCCCAAGCTGATGTTAAAGAGCAAAAGT
Organism: Indri indri; assembly: GCA_004363605.1. NCBI lineage: Eukaryota > Metazoa > Chordata > Mammalia > Primates > Indriidae > Indri > Indri indri. The sequence goes on along the minus strand of RJWJ010042355.1, from coordinate 3,731 downwards.
GTTTAACAGAACAATTCAGTACTCTTTTATGATTGTCTGCAGCAATCATTCAAATGTAGAAAACGGCAGAAGAGGAAACAAACATTGGCAAGATACAGAAGGATCAGGGTTGGCAATATGAGTACAAATGAAAACCCAAACTTGTAGTGTATGAAAGATCTAGTGAGACATACTTTATATGACAAACTAGGGGATAACTGAAAAAAAATCACAAAGTCAGTGTGGGTTGGTGGTGCACATGGGCGAACTGGAGGCCAAAATATGGGTTAAGAGCAATTTCAGTACAGGCAGGAAACCCATACCTAATGACACTGTCACAGCAAGAATCTCAGCATCACTGAATAATACTAAATCTGGCCACATGTGGGTAACAGCAAAGTAGATATCAGAACTACAGAAGTAAAGGGGCTTTAGGAGCTAAGAGATTCTAATGATGCTTAAAATTGAATAACAGGGAAAGAATAGATAAAATACCAAAATGAAAATGTTGTTGCAAATGTTGGTGGGCAATGACAACCGAAGTTTCATTATCTTTGTTCCTTACAACTCTCAACAACTTCTTTTAATATAATATTATTTTCAGCTCTGGTTGCTTATATGTCTTATCCCATACCAGAATATGAGTTCTGCAGGGACAGAAAATACATTTTATCCTCCTTCCTGTCTGTCATGAAACTCATACACATTTGTGAGAATGCATGGAATATATGGATGACATAAAGATGAATGAATACATTAGCAAGAATAAATGTCAAAGGTATGATTCTATAGGAAAAACATATTACCAGTTTATAGGGAAATGCAATGGTGTAAAAATATCATTGTAAAGCCCGGTGATATTTTTCACCACAAAGTGGAAAAATAAGAAATGAGTGTCTTCAATTGAGAAGGGGTGCTTTTACTGGGGAAAGCTTGCTAACTAAGGAAAGGTATTTTGGAAGACTTTTATATAATATTCTCTACTCTTTTTTTAATAACTTCATTTTTTATTGATACATTAAAATGTATGTGTGATACATGTACATATAATTTAATATATAATTTGTAAATGTCATATCGATATAACTAAGATATCCATCACACCTTAAATGTTTGTCTTTTCCTGATGCCAGAAACATTTGAATTATTCTCTTCTAGCTATTTTTGAAATGTACAATAGATTATATTATGTTCACTTTACTGATCTAGAGAACACTAGGTTTATTTCTGCTATTAAACTCTATATATTTTTTCATTAATCAGCATCTCTTCATTCCCCTCTCCCCTACCTTTCCAGCCTCTGGTAACCACCAATCTACTCTCTGCCATCATGAGATCCAGTTGTTTGGGTCCAATGTGAGTAAGAACCTGTGATATTTGTCTTTCTGTGTTTAGCTTATTTCATGTAATATAGTGATCTCCAGATCCATCCACACTGCTGTAATTGACATGATTTCATTCTTCATGCATGAATGACATTCTATTGTGTATATATATACACCACATTTTCTCTATTCATTCATTTGTGGGTGGGCGTTTCGGTTGATTCCACATTTTGGCTATTGTGATTAGTACTGCAATAAACACGAAAGTGCAGATATCTCTTTGTCATACTGATTTCCTTTCTGTTGGATATATACCCATAGTGGAATTCCTGAATCATATGATAGTTCAATTTTTAGATTTACAAGGAAGTTCCATATCCATTTTCTGTAGTGGCTGTACTAATTCACATCCCCACCAATGATGCATGAGGGGTCCCCTTTTTTCACATCCTTGACAGGCTAGCATTCGTTATTGCCTGTATTTTTGATACAAGCCATTTTAACTGGGGTAAGATGATATTGCATTATATTTTTAATTTGAATTTCCCTGATGATTAGTGATGTTGAACATTTTTTCATAGACCTATTAGCTATTTGCATGTCTAGTTTTGAGAAATTTCTATTGAGATCTTTTGCTCATTTCTTAATTCATTTTTTGTTTATTTTCTATTGAGTTGCTTGAGCATCTTATGTATTCTGATTATTGATCCCTTTTTAGATGGATAGTTTTCCAATAATTTCTACCATTCTGTGAGTTGTCTGTTTACTTTGTTGATTGTTTCCATTGCTATGAGGGAAGGTAGAAGTTGAAAACAGTGCTTATATAAAATATAGCAGTAACAGCCATCATGGTACAGTCTACTGGAAGAATGAGCATGGAATAGGGTGTATGGTTGAACTGGATTGAATTAAGCTTTTGAGAGAAGATAGCAGGATATAACTCATGCACAAGAAAGTGAGTGTGGGTAAGTGCAATGAAAAAGATAGAAACGTGAGCAGTAGGCTACTGGAACCAAAGTACAGCAACGTGAGCAATAAATAATTACAGTTGGCATTTGTTTTATAGCACATACTGGCAAAATTTCTTATAAAGGGCCATGTAATAAGTATATTAGGCTTTGTGAGCCACACTCAACATTGTCATAGCATGGAAACAGCCATGAACAATTCATAAATAAATGAGGAAAGCATTATTCTAACAAAATATTTTCTGGATACTGAAATTTGATTTTCATATAATTTTTATGTGTAAGACAATATTATTAGTTTTATTTTTTCTAACCATTGATAAATGTAAAAACTATTCTTAATGGGTAGTGGATAAAAGAAAGTGTGATATATCACATTTGACCTATGCACCTTGATAGCCTGGATATATACATATATATATTCATTCTTTATAGTATATGTACATATTACTATATATATAAATGTCTTGTCTGCAGAGTTTTAGTTTCATTTCATAAGAGAAAAGTAACTTAGTAGTAACCTTAAGAGTTTAAGTATTAGTTTGATTTTTAAAAAGAAATTCTGCCCGATTAGTTATAAATGACACTTATCCAGGGTTTTCTTTTTAAGTGGCTGAATGAAAGATGATCTTTCAGAAATGTCGGTGATGTTTCAGGTGAACAATTATAAAAAGGGGAAATAAAATGTTCAAACGTAAATATATTAAAGAACAAGGGAACTACTTTCAATTTCAGCCTCAAGATATTTGGTTTTCTATCCTAAAACAAATATCAGTGCCTAACAAATATATGTATATATGTTAACATTTCTTTGTTTCTTTCTTTCTTTCAGCAGTGGGATAGCATAAAATGTTTCTATAAGCTCTATTAGCAAATATAGCATCTATATAAATATTACTTATAAATAACTATAAATTTAAATATTGATATTTTTATATCCCCCAAATCCTCCCACCCAGGTAGAGGTGTGTCCTCTAATCTATATTTTGTGCATTCTAAATGTCTGGGCTCCTAGCTTATGCACTATGTTCTCATAGGAGGTCCATGGGGCACAGACTTTTCAATTCACCATGAACGTTAAAAAACAAAAACAAAAAAACACTCAATTCCAGGGTCCAGAAGAATAGCTTGGGCTATTACTGGTAAGACAATAGAATGAGATTATGGAAATTTATGGGAGACATGGACAAGATAGCTGACTAAAGACATTGGTCACCAGATTGTCTCAGAAAGAAGGAAAAGTTTTCAATGAAAAAAAAGTATATAACTCAGGTGTAATGGTAAGGGAAAAGTACAGAATCCACTGAAAATTCCATGGGAAGAAGTTGTAGAGTAGAACAAAAAGGAGGAAAATATTGTTCAAAATCAAGCCCTGAGAAACTTGGAGTCCCATGGAAAGGGTAGATGGGGATTTTGTTTCTCCTTCCCTCAAACCTCTGGTAGTGTGTGCACTCCTGAG
>RJWJ010042354.1:0-13091 GCA_004363605.1 Indri indri | reverse complement strand
AGACTTCAAACTTTATTATAAGGCTGTAGTAATCAAAACAGCTTGGTACTGGCACAAAAATAGAGCCATTGACCAGTGGAACAGAACTGAGAACCCAGATATAAAACCATCCTCATATAGCCACCTAATCTTTGACAAAGCAGACAAAAACATACACTGGGGAAAAGAATCCTTATTCAATAAATGGTGCTGGGAAAACGGGATAGCCAAATGTAGAAGACTGAACCAGGATCCACACCTTTCTCCTCTCAGAAAAATGAACTCATGCTGGATAACAGATTTAAACCTAAGGAGTGAAACAATTAGAATTCTATAGGAAAATGTTGGAAATACTTTTCTAGACATTGGCCTAAGCAAAGAATTTATGAAGAAGACCCCAAAGGCAATCATAGCAACAACCAAAATAATTAAATGGGACCTGATCAAATTAAAAAGCTTCTGCACAGCCAAAGAAACTGTCACAAGAGCAAACAGACAACCTACAGAATGGGAGAAAAAATTTGCATGCTACAAATCTGATAAAGGGCTGATAACTAGAATCTACTTAGAACTCAGGAAAATCAACAAGAAAAAATCAAACGACCCTATCAAAAAGTGGGCAAAGGACATGAACAGAAACTTTTCAAAAGAAGACAGAATAATGGCCAAAAAGCATATGAAAAAATGCTCAACGTCTCTAATCATCAGGGAAATGCAAATCAAAACCACAATGAGATATCACTTATCTCCAGTGAGACTGGCCTATATCAAAAAGTCCCAAAACAATAAATGTTGGTGTGGATGCAGAGACATAGGAACACCCGTACACTGCTGGTGGGACTGCAAACTAGTGCAACCTCTGTGGAAAGCAATGTATATACCTTAAAGAGATACAAGTAGAATTACCATTTGATCCAGCAATCCCATTACTGGGTATCTACCCAAAAGAACAAAAGACACTCTATAAAAAAGACACCTGCACCTGAATGTTTATAGCAGCACAATTCACAATTGCAAAGATGTGGAAACAACCCAAGTGCCCATCAATACATGAGTGGATTAATAAAATATGGTATATGTATACCATGGAGTGCTGTTCAGCTTTAAGAAACAATGGTGATATAGCACCTCTTGTATTCTCCTGGATAGAGCTGGAATGCATTCTACTAAATGAAGTATCCCAAGAATGGAAAAACAAGCACCACATGTACTCACCATCAAATTGGTATTAACTGATCAACACATAAGTGCACATATAAGAATAACATGCATTGGATGTCAGGCAGTGGGGAGGAGGGGACAAGTATATGCATACACAAAGAGTGTGATGTGGCCCACCCGGGGGATGGACACGCTTGAAGCTTGGACTTGGTGGGGGCAGAGGGGGAAAGGGCAACATACGTAACCTAAACATCTGTACTCCCCATAATATGCTGAAAAAAACAAAAAATAGAAAACTTAGCTGGGCATGGTGGCGCGTGGTTCTGTAGTCCTAGCTACTTGGGAGGCTGAGGCAGGATGATCACTTAGGCCCAGGAGTGTGAGGTTGTAGTGAGTTATAATGGCACCACTGTACTCTATCCTGAGCAACAGAGCGAGACCCTGTCTCAAAACAAACAAACAAACAAACAAACAAACAAAAAACCAGAAGAGTGGAAATAATAGAAACAGGAAGTTAGTGCAATATTCCAGGGAAAGATAATGACAGCATAGGCAAAAGAGTAGCACGTAGATGGATAAAAATCAATAGATTTAAGATGTATTTTTAAGTTCATAGATACTCAATAAATACTTATTAAAATGAGCTATATTATTTTAGGAAAGAGCATTGTTTAAAAGTTATGATTGCATTTGAACACTTAATATTACTGAAGGCCATAGAAATAGTCCCCCAATTGTAAATGTTATTTATTATTTTCTAGGTTGGCAAAGTATACTACATAATTAATTCACTTTATATTTCCACCTACAAAGGGAATATTGCTTGGAATTTTCTATAAAATTTCTAATATTTGCCCTTGGCTATGAAAAAAATTACTATTTCTTTATAAGTCATTGCAATTAGCTTAAAATGATTCCTACACATAGAAATTTCCACATTGACTTATTCACATGCTCAACATATGACTCACTTTGCCAGCAGAAAACCAGTATATAGAATAAATACCGTACTCCAAAGAGAGATGTTGTTGAACACTTGTACTGTTAGAGTAGAACTGAGTTATTTAAGCAAATTAATCCTATGCTAAAAATCTTGAATGACATTTACATATTACTTAGGTGGACATCCTATCATTTGCCAAAAATATATTTTATTTTGTTTGGTTTTCCTTTTTCGAACAAAGTTATTTCTCCAAATAGCATAATCAGGTTTTGTTTGTTTGTTTCCACATTTTGAAAACCTAATGCTTATTTCAGATTTTTTTATCTAACTGGTAAAATAAAGTGATAAAAAGTGGTAAGATTACTGTATTAGTTTTCCAGGGCTATTGTAACAAAGTACCACAGACAAGGTAATTTAAAACAACAGAAATATATTATCTCATGGGATGTTCTAAAACACAGAAATTTATTGTCTCACAGTTCTGGAAGTCAGAAATTCAAAATCAAGGCATGGCCACAACACCTCTGAGAGAAGAATCCTTTCTTGTCTCTTCCTAGCTTTCTGTGATTTTCTGACAATCTTGGGTGTGCCTTGGCTCGTAGATGCATCACTCAGATCCTCTGTCTTCATGTGGTGTCCTCCTTGTGCCCCTGTTTCTTTTATAAGGACACCAGTCATATTTGATTAGGGCATCACCCTACTCCATCTTAACTAATTGAATCTGCTACAACCTTATTTCCAAAGAAAGTCTGAGGTACTGGGTGGGAGTTAGGACTTCAGCATATGTTTTCAGAGGGTAGAAGGAGACACAATTCAATCCATTAACAGTCACCAAAACTGGTAAAAGTAAAATCTTCTGCTACTTTGAAATTACCTAACAGCCATCTCTCCATTTTCTGCATACATTTTCTTTACTACATGTAGAAAAATAACTAAATAGAGATATGGAAAGCTTTGTGTGTGCATATGCACATGTGCGTGTGTGCTGACTTCTACATACATAGAATGGATCCCACCACTAATAACTCATGGAGTCATGGAGAACTATGAAAATTGTATTTATAATACATTTCCATGCCTAGTTCATTCCTTTTGTTGAGGCATGCATAGTATTGGCAAAATTTTCTTAGAGTAAGCTATAAATTTTTTTCATAATATCAACACACTATTTTTCATTCCCATTCTCTCTAGTGTGATTTAATTTAGGCAAAATAAAATGGAATTCTGATGGATGGCTTTTGTTTATACATCCTGGATAAGATGGGTTATCAAACACCAAAGTGCTTAACAATTTGGTTTAAGGGTGGATTTTAACTGCTTCTTCCTTCCACTTGGGAAAATGCATCATTTGCAGTGAGTGTCACTGCTCTACACAGGTGATCTGAATAATTCAGTCACTCTAGTTCTGAATTTCCTCAGTAACCTGATTATTTTCCACTTAATTCCTTGGTCATTCAACAATAGTTGGCTAACATTTAATGCGCATCCAGGGAACACCAGGCACAAGGAAACAGAGATGAACTATAATCTCTACACTCAAAGATCTCTCCCTAAATAACTAAATTAAAGACTTTTTTCCCTGGTATATTTCTTAATAACTTGCATATTGGATTATGGTGTATTCAAATATAAAAATGAGTTAGACAAAGGAGATGAATAAATGTATCAGGGAGATGTTAAAGTTATTCATGTAGGAGTATTTTCTACTTTGCTTTTGTGACTTAACATTTGTTTTTCATATATTTTTATTTCAGCTGAAAGAGATATCAATGTCTACTGTGGGGTACAGACCATTACAATGAAGATTAATTTTTGCACGGTTCTTTTCTCTGGTTATTCGGAAACAGATCTGGCACTCAATGGAAGGCATGGGGACTCCCACTGCAGGGGGTTCATCAATAACAACACCTTCCCAGCGGTGGTCATTTTCATCATCAATCTCAGCACCTTGGAGGGTTGTGGAAACACCTTGGTGGTAAGATTAGTGCTAAATTGTGTGCTGGTCTGGGGTCGTCAAGAAAAAAATCCCACCATTTCATGAAATAATCAGAAGCCCAATCTATGTCTCAAGAAAATTTCAATAAAACTGAACACTTCCCTCTGACTCTTTGAGACTTGCACTCCCAAATATACAATTTTATCCTCCAATAATGGTTCTGTTTATAGTAGCTGAGCAGTCAAGTGGTCTGAGGTCAGCTGTGCTTTTCTAAGCAACATTCTTTTGTGTGAATGATGTAGATGGATATGTCTCTACAGCTTATCATTAGCCATATTTCTAATGACTTTTATGGAAGTGTCTGATCATTCAATGTTTGTTACGGTGAGTCTGGCAGTGAACTGCTTGGCCTGTTGCCTTAGCGACCACATTCATAAAGAAAGATGAAAGAATGGGAAACTTGGAATCTTCTTTTATGTTTGCCATTGAGTGATCGACACCAATGCCTTATAAAAGAGGGCTGTCAGTATTCTGGTATAAAATTCTTCATTGTATGGGATTGTCCTTTGCATTTCAGATGTTTATCATACTCTGTCATACCTAAGAAATCCCAATAGCAATACTCTTTTGTCGTTGTGAAAATTAAAACACCACTTCAAGCGTTTCCTCCTGAATGAGAACTACTAGTCTATACCATTCATTTATTTATTAACGTATTGTATGCAAAAAATAGAATTGAATAAAGAATTGACTTTCCGGTGAATTAAAATTAATTGAAGTGAATATATTGTGGTTTGGGGGAGGTATTAGTTACACTGAAATTCACTTACTACTATTTTTTATTTTGCTTGTTTAAATGTAATCTTATTGGTAAATCTGAGTAAAGATTAAAAAGGAAATACGATTAGCATGACCACTTAGCCCAGTGAAGGAGAAATTGGATTTTACTCTTCACCAGTTCTTGTTTCATATTATGAAAGAAGGCTTGATATTCTGAGGGAGGGGAAGTTTCCCAGGGAAGATGAGATCCCAGGGAGGAGGAGACATCATGGGGAAGTGGGGAGAGCAATGGCTTAAGGAGTATGCACAAAGGCCAGAGCAACAAGGGCCGTGGGGCAGCAGCATTACCGTGGAGAGAGGGAGCCTGGAGATATAAAGCTAACAGGGAAACAGAGTCAGATTACTGGGGTCATTTCAGCCATTTGGACTATATCCATGAGTGTTTCTGAGTTATTTGTTGTAGCCCACTGAACCTATAATCTCTCTCCTTTCTTATTTATAAAGAAAGAGTAAAGTGTCTTTAGTAAATATGAAGTTTCATTTAGTCTAAGACACATATAGACACAAATAACATTTGGGGTGTATGATTTCAAGACTGTCACATGCTACCATTGAACTAGACCCTGGAAATGATCTTGTCTCATGTTTTATTTTGCTTATGAAGTGCCTAGATTTATATGTGGCCATTTAATCATTAAACTTGATCTATCACTCTAACAGGTATCCACAATTCCTGGAGTCAGTGCTTATGGAAATGCAACTTCAGTGCAAATAGGAAATATTTCAGGATATATTGACACTCCAGATCCACCAACAATCATCAGCTATCTACCTGGGCTTCTTTACAAATTTAGTTGTAGTTATCCATTGGAATACCTGGTTAACAATACCCAGCTTGCTTCGTAAGTTCCCATTTTATTCTTGCTTTCTCATATTGTCTTTATGTTTGAGTCATTTCATATCATTGAGGGACTTTAGAATGATAGGAGGACTTGTTGAGAATAGCCAAGCTCAAACAACGTAATGCAAAGAATATTAAGTCTAATATTATATATCTCTATTTCTATCTATGTAGCCATCCATCTTTATCTAATTGTTATGACCCAAAACAATTAGAACCATAAAATTTTTGTTTTCCAAATTAAAACTGGCTAAAACTGGTCAGGTGTCTGTCTTGGGTTCTCCTCACTCCCTTTGCCCGAGAACCCTGGGTGCTTAAGCAGTCCTGAAGGTCCTGTGGTGTTTCCAGTGAGTAGATATTTGGTAACTACATTGTTGAGTCCTCCCTGCTTCCCTCTCCGCTATTTTCTCTCACTGTTGGACTCTGCTGCCCCAATTCTAGGGTCTCCAGGCCTCTGCTGAGGTGTCACCTGCATGAGTGCTGATGATTGCCCAGGAATGGTGGCACGACCCATAGCCAAGGAGCTCCGAACGTGGGCTGGGAGTATAGCTTTTCATTTACAGCCACGGATCCGTTCATTATCCCCAAAGCACATACTCCAAGAGAGGGCTATGTCCATATTACAATATAATCACCTGGATTGGTCAAAAATATTCTTAGCTGGTTTTAATAGCACAGTGATGATAAACACCTTGGTCAGGAGCAAGATTTCAATGTGGAAAATGAGAAAAGAAAAACCTTGAATCAAAAGGATATGGGCGTGGAAGGAAACTTCTCTTACTCCACGCCTCCAGGTCCACACTAAATACATGCCTGAGCTTCAACGCTCATGGAAGTTCATTCATTGTTCAATGTATTACACACCCACTATTTACCATGCAATGTTGTAGCAGCGAACAAAATAAGATAAATTCCCTGATCTCATGTAGCTTCTATTCTAATGGAATTGGTGAAAATATGTTTTCATCAGATTCACGTTTTTATGAAAGAAAATTTTTCTGCAAAAAATCTCATATATGTAATGCAAAATGAATAAAAATGACTTTAAAAATAAAAAGATCATAAATAACAGTTTGTCTTTACTTGATCCCTCTTGCTTTTTGATTATTTATCTGTTTAGTGATTTAAACAGTATATCCACTCCAGACATAGTTAAAAGTATATCAGGCTTGCTCAAGAGATTTAAAGCTTTAAATCTAACATTCAGATATCACTTTTAATTTAAAATCTCATCAATGCTCTCCTTTTTAAAAATCTGTTTTAGGTCCTCAGCTGCTATTTCTGTGAGAGAGAACAATGGCACATTTGTCAGCACTTTGAACCTGCTATTGTATAACGTAAGTTGATGGGTAAAGGATATTATTTTCTCTTTCACTGTTGTGAGGAGTCATTTATGTGACTGGCTTTTATATAAAAATCTGCTGAAAGCCACATTAACCCTGTTATACTCTGTTAACATTTATCCATCATTACTACCATTTTCATATATCTTAGTGATAAAGGTATATCTGAAAACTCCATTAAATTTTCTAAAAGTTGATAAATAACTTAAAGTTTATATCGTAAATATGACTCTGTAATAGTTACTCCAAATGTCTATCTACATTTATAGATATATATTTATTTATGTGCATGTATGCATACTTGTTTGCGTGTAGCCATATTCAGGGTTAAAATTTAGGAAATAATATTCTTTTGTGATAAAAATATTTTTAGGAAGTCCAAATGATACTTCTTTTGGAGACATAGTTGGTGATGAATGTGTTAATATTTTCAATATGGATTTTGGCTGATGACAATTCTGTCACATCTGAAATAATTTGGATTGACTACATAACATTGTCTAAACTTTTGTCATGTAAATATCGACTGTGGCAGCAAAACGTGAAAAATGCATGGATTTCTATTTATAACTGCAACATTAATCCCCCAAATGATATTTTCATGTTGATTAAAAATTTTTATTCATACATTTTAAATGCCTGATTTAAATATCAATTTTTCAATCTATCAACCAACATTTTTGTAAATTATGAATCTGATTTTTGCATTATTATTCATGTCATCATGGAACTGAGTTATAATTCATGCAACTGATTTAAAAGTCAGTGCTTTATACTTTGAATATAATGAGCTATAAATATTGTAGTAGGACATTTTCCAAAGGCATTTAAAAAAAATCACGTTTATAAGTTTGTAGTCTGACACCGCAGAGTTCTAAACAACAAATTAAAATGTGTTAGAATCAAGATTGCCTTTCTGCCATTTCTAAACTTTCTTCTGCAAAGAGAAACTGCCAAGTTACTTGGTTCTACAACACTCAGCAACTATGTGCCAATATTTGTTCCTGATATGGCCAGATATTTATTATTGTTATGAGCAATATTTATATAAAGAACTTTAAATTGGAAAGTTTCTACTTGTTGCTTTATATGTGTAAGCTCTCTGAAGTAGAATTGAGATGGCTGGTTTGGATTCAATGTTATTTATTATAATTGAGTGAGACAAAGACAAGAATTCTTGATCTTGGAAAAGTGAAAAATATATACACATGTCATTTAATAATACCATTTTTTTGTGAAATTAAAACATTCTCTTACTGGGACAGCAGAAATCAAAATTTAGAAGTGTGGATTTCAGGATGGCTTTGTTATTAAGATTTTTTCTTTACCATTAGAGATGGTATTGTGATCCTGTTACTAACATGACACAATCCTTCAAAGAGTTTCTAGGATGTTAATGCCAAATAAAAGCTTATATTTTGATGATAACTGTAATATTTTAATTCTATAGTATAAAGGTAACCAATTTTTAGATATCAGATTACAAAAGAAAAAGGTGGTACCAAAATACTTCTCATTTCTGATCAGCTTGCAATAAAAGTATTATTAGTGGTCGAATTAAAAAATAAACTGAATTTAAAAAGTTATTTACTAACCAGGTTTTTAGTAAAACTCAACCATTTCCTTACAAACTAATTTTAAAATTAAAAAAAAAATAACAGACAATTTTTTAGAGCAGTTTTAGTTTTACAGAAAAAGTGATCAGAAAGAACAGAGAGTTCCCATACACACCCACTTGGCTGTACACATTTTTTTCTTTTATTTACATGTAATATAAGTGTGATACATTTGTTACAATTGATAAACCAATATTGGTACATTATTAACTAAAGTGCATAGTTTACATTTAGGTTACTCTTCCTGTTGTATATATGACAAATATGTAATGGCATGTGCCATCATTATTCTATCATACGGAAAAGTTTCACTGTCTCAAACTAAAGGTTTTCTTAACATGGTGTCATCATAGTATTTTGACATGTTATAGGCCACTAAAAAAATTAGTAATTTACACTGGAAAAAAATTTGGCATACTTTTATTAGTTGATCCAAAATCATATTTATTTTTTGTTTAGAACATTAACATGTAGCTAGCCAAATGTTATTTTATTAGCATTTCAAATAAAATACCATTTTGTAATCTTTAGGAGCTTTGTCTTCCTATTTCACATGCAAAGTTTTTGCCTTCTAACTCTTAGCAATGATGAAAAGTTATATTATATACCTGCTACTTTTAGTCTCTGGTTTCTTATTTGGAGAGGAAAAGTTGAACCCAATTTGATGTAGCACAATTGTTTACTTCTATGAGTTCTGGGATTTACTAAGTGTACTCAGGGAGAATTATATTTAGAAAACACGATGACTTTTATTGAGGATGTGATTTCCATGTATGTAGATTTCTAGATAAACTGTGGCCTTATTTTTGTGTGATATAAACATATCAGTTTTCTTCACTGTAGGAATGGAAAGGGAGGATGTCTTTGTATATTTGAATTGTACCTAAATGTTAGTGTTTTCTGAGTGGGTAAAAAAACAGCAAATCTGAAATAGGGCTATGATGATTATGAATATTTTTTAAAAGTTGGATAAAAACTAAAATAAATATAGTTGATTTTAGGGGCAATACATTACTAACAAAAGTAAAGGCAACTACGCAAAATAAAGTCAGAAAATTACCTTGTAGAAGTAATTTCAGGAGGAAAAAAAACTGATGGTTAATGATTAAACCACGGCTGGGTCTTATGTCATTTGAAATGACTCAGCAGTATAATATTATAAAGAAAGTAAGCATTCTTCTGGACAGTATTGATGCAAACACAAGATGAAAAATCTGTATAGTTAATGAAGTGTGGATTACTTGGAAAAGTTAGAAAAGGGAGCCAGAAAGACAATTAAATAAAAATACTATGTATCAGACATGGTTAGAGGAGCTATTATCATTCATCACAGAAATAGAGACAGTAAAAGACTAAAGAGTAACAGTTTTCAAGTGTAACATATAATCCCTCATTTATCTGGCTTTATTTGGGAATAAAATGTTCCACATGAATAAATTTTTTTCAAAAGTGAGGCATCTAAACTATTACTGTTTTAATTTATAAAATTTCAAATATGTCACTTTCTTTCCAGCCTTCTAAACAGAGTATGCTCCATGTTTTGTCTTGCTTTGATGATTTTAAGATTTCATAATGAATGTTAAAAACTTTCCTTTGCTGCCAAATAGCAAAATCTTCAGAGTTACTAAACTTGGGGAAACAATTGGCCTCTATGTTAAGTGATACTACTGCTTATATTTTGAGGTATCTTTTTTTTGCATTCTACAATATTTTCTGTTTTTCTTCATTATCAAATTACACCTACAACTTATTAATTTCTCATTTGCTGCTTTAATTTACTGTAGATTGGAGAGTAATATGAATAAGCTGTCTAGAATTGGTCTAAAATAAGGGTAAAAAGTAGAGATGAAGTCCTGAGACACCCTTCTGTAAGTAACCACCAAGGAATTTGGTGCAGGAACTTTATGACATACATTCTGGCAACTTAGAAAATGTGTTTGTCTCCTTTTTGCTTTTCAACTAAATTTTGGTAATTTCAAATTGCCAGATAAGTGACGTGGGATAAATTAAAGATTATCAAAGGTATAAGACCTACAACTCTAACAGTAAAAGGCTTAAATTGAGTCAGATATAATTTAAATAAACTGAATATTAGCTGCTAATATAAATAACGGATATACATTTAAATAAACTGAACATTGATCATTGAATATAAACAGACTGAATATTAACCACTGACCATTGAATTTAATTTAGATATACTGAACATTAACCATCATATATGGTAAACTATGAAAACAAAAGGTAGTGTGTGCATGGAAATCAATTTGCTACGCAGATACTATTTAAGAACAGTTCTGCCAAGAAACCAGAGGATTAAATAATTTCTTTTTGAAGTTGCTTCTATAGATTTATGTTGATTTACTCTCTCTTGATTTCTATAACATTGTTTTAAGTGATAAATGTGCTGTTTTGGGGAAGGTAATGATAGATTAATTGTTTATTGTTTCATCCTTAGGATTCAACCTACAATCAGCAGTTAATTATCCCCAGTATAGGATTACCTTTGAAAACCAAAGTATTTGCAGCTGTACAGGCCACTAATCTGGATGGCAGGTACTTTCAAACTCTTACCTTTGGTTGGTTAAAACACTTTGGCTGCCTAAAGCCTCATGAGTCATAATGTTAGTTCATTCATTTTTAAATTCAATTTGAAAAATATTGTCAGTGCCACACCATTTAGGCATGCTAATAAAAAAAATAACAAATTACAAAGTTAAGGGGTGACACTGACTCTCTGTCATTAATTGGAAAATAACAAGTCTTCCCATAAAGCGGGGTGGTATTGCCTGGAAGAGGGCCTGGGGGAATCTTCTGGGATGCTGGAATGTTCTACTTCATGTGAAAGGTGATTAAACAGAAGTAGTCATTTTGTGAACACTATTGATTTGTGTACTTTTCTGTATGTATGTTACTGTTCAATACAAATTTATTAAAATATTAAAGAACTCTTCCCATAAGGGTCTGGGCCAAAATGATATAAAATGATCCCCAGAATCATCTCTGCAAAAAAAAAAAAAAAAAAAAAAAAAAAGCTTCATATGATACTTGGAAAATTCAGAATGATCAAAGCTGAAGGGGAACTCAAAAGCTGAAGATCTAATCCTGCCTTACATAAAAAAATGTAATGTCTAATGTAATGGTTTATTTTGGGTTTCTCATGTATTATTATTTACATTTTGTATCCTGAAGACATTAGTATACCCTATAAATTTGGTTCTTCTTTACTTTCTCCCTTTCCGCCTTCTTGATATATCTATTCTTGCATGTACATGACTCCTTAAAATTGTCTTGCTAAATGCAGGATTCCTGCCCCCCATTTTATTGTCATTTACTTCCCATCGATTAGTATTTTTTATGACATCCATAGTTGGAATGAAGTACTGCCTAGATCTGGGCACAATCTGGCCTTGTGGAGGACGGCCGTGTATGTGACTCATGGTTTCTTCTCCTAACACAGTGTCTATTATGGACTCCTGCTCCAGCCCACTGATTCTGATGTACCAAATCCACCAAACTCCTTTGATGTATTTGGTATTATAATATCCTCTGTCTTCTGTCAGAGACACTGACTTCTAAAAATATCAGGCCATTGTTCAGAGTGAATACATAAGCACCTACATATTTATGTAGCTCACTTTGGAATTTTGTTTTCTAGACTGACCATTCAGTTGCTTCACACACAATTTTATTTTTTGTGGCATTACCCTTAACTCCACTTGATGTGAGGATGACAATTTGGTGCATAATTTCAAACATTTTGAGTTTAGGAGAAAGTTTTAATTAACAAGAAGTCTCTACAAATAACAAGTAATAAAAAACTATATTCCATGGGATAAGAAGTTTGTCAATATTTACTTTCCTCGGATTAGTAACTAACACCCAAAAGGAGATTCTGACTCCAGATTATGTTTGTTTGCATTCCTGCAGATGGAATGTTCTAATGGATTATTGCTACACAACCCCATCAGGGAACCCAAATGATGACATTCGATATGATCTCTTCCTTAGGTAGGTGTCTAAATCCTGTATTGATACCAAAGACCCAACTGTAAATAACTGAAATGGAAAATTTAAATAAAATAAACAAATTATAGGCCACTGTTAATAGCTTTTGAATTTCAAGTTTTACAGTTTGAACTTTTTAGTCCTTGTAAAGCTGAAGTATGAAAGTTGAGAATAGTTTTCAACACAAAATGCTGATAAGGCTATTGTTGAAGACAGTTGTAAGTGAGGTCCACCAAAGATGTTTTATTCATGTTTAGGAGATATGGGAATATTTCACTGTCCTAGGGAAACCATGGTTAAGATATTATTCGCAAAAAGAGAAAGGCAATGGGAGGTTACTATTTATCTGCAGCTAGACCATCTCCTTGTATGTCAAAAGGAGAGTAAAGTTAAAGTAATGATCTGGATAATTTAGACCTCAATA
>RJWJ010042353.1:0-13100 GCA_004363605.1 Indri indri | reverse complement strand
GATTGGTAATTTTAAAATTCTGAATTGCTTTTATTTTGAAAACTAATGTATAATATAAAGCACAAATATTTAGTTGATTAAAGAGAATGTAGGTAATCTGATATAAAAGATGATTAAATACTTATAATTTAAGATTGAAAATTAATCTTTTAATTCATCTGAGTTATATTTTCTTTTTGCCAAAATCAAAGTAAAACATAAATAAGCAAGCATTTACAGTTTGGAGCTACAGCCAATCTTTTGTTTAATCATCTAATATTCTGATTTTGAAGGAATAGAAAAATTGTTAGATTATTTGACTAAAAATATGTAAAACAAGATATCAATTTAATAGCTTAGTAGCACTCTAACTAAATTGAGGTTGCATTTTTATTTTAATTTTATCTTGATGAAAACTGATTTGTATGTCTCTATCTACCTACCTACCTATCTACCTCTATCTCTGTCTAATTGTTAGAGAAACTAAATGCTAAAATAGATTTATAGGGATTAAAAATGACAGTAAAGGCAAAGGATTAGTAATAAATCATGCAAAGTGTGTGGCCAGGTAACCTCTAAACATAAATGTTTCTCCACTGAATGTTTCTGACATACTGATGAACGGAAAAGTTCATCATGAGCCGTGAACTGAAAAAAAATTCTCTAGTCCCTTTTTGTATAATGGTGATGTAATTTTCAGCCTTCACGATATAAGGCTTTCAGATTTGTTCTGTCTATAGCTTCCTCACAATCACATCACCAGATGTCCAGAGGCAACTACTTAGATTTAGAGAATGCCGTGGGGATGGCATTCACCCAGGACAGTGTGTAAACATAAAGGGATATTTTGACATGCCGAACATTTCCTGAGTTATTGCAGAAGATGAGTAAAATCCTGCCCTATGTTGATGGGATGGGAGCATTAACTGGCATTGGGTCTGGGTGCAAGTGCTGGGAGATTGTCACGCAAGTGGAAACTGTGTCATAGGTGGAGCAGGACTCCTTGTAACTCTAACGCAAAGCAGTATCACTTGCTGGGGCCCATTGGTAGGTCCACGCATCTTGTCTTCTCAGGCAGAGGACCTCTTCCAGTTTGGTAAATCTTCCGGAAGAATCTCCCATGTTTGAGGATCACTGTCTGTTAAATCCTCATCCTTCTCCCTCCTCTTTCAATCCACTCTTCACGGGGATCTACTAGATCCCCCTATACCTATGCCTCCTTTGCCAAAATGATTTTCTTCCTGTTCTTTTCGGATACAACTTGGTAGGCTGCAGACACACCCAGAAGGTATGGGGGCAATATGGGTTCACCTCTCTTCTAATGAAGTAGAGAGTAGTTATTGTAAAAAAAAAATAAGAAAAGGCATCTGATCATTAATTTTCTATACATTTAATTTTAAGTGTAAATGGTATAGAGGGATATTTTCTGGCAAATTCTAGAATTGCTATTGTTTGATATGTGTTAAATGAAATTTGTTTAGACACTAGTACTTCACCAGTTCAATATTGACTAGGAAGCCCATTCACCAAACATAAATTTCTAAGTCTTATAGCATATGGGCATAGTCAGAAAGTAGTTTGAAGGACAGATATTTGTGATTTTTTTGGTCTTGATGGTGTGTATTAATTACTTTGCTTTTTTTAAATGATATGTTATTTTCCCTTGTCATTACAGAAGTAGTTACATAATCCTCAAAGTATTATCCTATATCAGAGACATGTGAAGATATAGTCTCTTATGAATAGATGCAACTAAAATACTGTAACATACAACTTGTGATCAATGTGGCTATAGTAAAATATCTGTTAATATTTAGGAATGATTGTCATTGTTTTGACTATGTAATCTTTATATTATTTATTTTAAGTTAATATTTTTAAAATTTATATTTAATTTAAATTATTATGTGTTTTAATCATTTTAATGAAATTATTAACTAGGAATTTAACACAATTTCCTAGCAAGACATTCGATGAAGCTGGTTTATTCTGCTTCTCTCCAATTCTTTGTTATTGTTGATTCCTTATGCTCTAGAAAGTGGAAATTGTGCCCCATAGTTTTGTTTTTGTTTTTGTTTTTTTCTTTTTTGCTCTCCAAAACTGCCAAACAAAAGTTTGTCAGCTCTCTACTCTCTAATAAAGATAAGATTAAAATAACACAGTCCACAAAAAGAAAACCCAACCACATGAGCATGCAGCTGTCCATTAGAACCTAGAACTGTGAGACAATACTTCTTCCTAAGTGGTGACTTCATTGCATGGTATGTATTATATATTGATGTTCAGTCATGATCAAAGGACAAGCAATGATCTTCAGGCTGTGGAAGCCTAAATAAAATGCACGATATCAATCGAGATGCTCATCCAGCTGATAATCAGTGTTTGTGAGTTACTGAAAATAATCCAAAATAGCTAAAAATGGCTACTTAACACTGGAAATCCAAAAAAGAAGAGATCTCCATGAACTTTCTAATTTTGTTTCTTATTTGTGTGTTTTAACATACTATGTCCATGGTTGCTAATATAGTTTCAATGGGGGTACCAGCAAATAACAAACTGAATCAATGAAATAGGCTCTGTCTGTTTCATCCGGTATATATATACTTACGGTGTATATATAATTATGTATGGTTATTTATAACAGTAACCATAATAATTATAATTAATCATAAAGTAAACTTAATATTTCAGGCATTTATATGTGTGTATTATGGGTTTCTATCTTCCTGCTGCATTTTGATTATGAGGGCATATATAAGTCATTATTTTAGTTGTACACAGTGGAATCAACCCTGCACCATTATTAGAGTGCTTTCCTACTCTTTAATATAGTGCACTAATTCACAATTAACAAAGAAAACAATATGCACAACTTATAAAAGAAAGTAATATACGTGTACCTTTTTGTGTTCAAACTTCCAAACATTGGAAAACTTGTTTCACAAAATGTAGGTCATGTGCACATAAACATTTTATTACCCCACAATTATTAATACACAGCATGAAATTAGCCAAATGATAATAAAATATGTAATTCTCTACTTTACAAATTCAGAATAATTTCTAATGGATTATGCTATTTCAATAGTCCAACTTCCAGTGTTTTTATTTCTCAGTTATAAAGCAAATATGATTATAGGAAAGCCCACGCTTATTAGCTTCTTTAGGAAATTAATTACCTGTTTTATAGGGAAAAGTACATTAATCCTCTTAATTTCTGGGCTGTCAGAGAAATATTTCCATGTAGGTACTATGAATGAATAAAGCAATTATATTTTATAAACTGTAATTCTTGACACGCCAATTTTATCCAAAGAATGATATATTTTATGAAAGTAGATGAATTTTTATATAATTTACCTAATTTGCAGTAAAACACACTTACTTTTAAAGAAATTAAATTTCATGACCTAGTTTACATGCTTGCAATACATTGATTTTTATATTTTTTTCTTGACAGTACATTTTACTTAACTCAGTAGTTTTATATATTTGCAAAGAAAATGGCCGACTCTTGAAGAACTAGTGATTGTCTCAGCTAAATTACAATTAAAACATAATTGATGTTCAAACTATATGTTTGAATAAAGTTTTATGTTGTACAAAACATTGTCAATTATGTAAATTTGTTTATTATACAATGTTTTGAAGAATGTGTTTCTCAAAACACCCTATAATATTTCTGCCATAATTCTAGTCATAATTGTAAGTTGTCTTGCTAGTGTATGAACTCCATGAAGGCAGTTATCTTTTCTGTGATTCTCAGAACTGGTAAGAGCTGATTAGGGACCACATTGAAACTCCTCATTTTAGGTATTAGTTAAGTATTTACCTGACTTGTCTTCATTGGTTATCTGATATAGAAACTGAAATAGTAATACAACGAGACAAACAAAATGAACTTAGTAAGAACATTTCCCAGACACAAGAGTTCATGGATTTAGTTTGCTTAGTATCACGTAATAGTATTTTGCTTTATATTTTGCTTAATCAGGTGATGTTAAGCAATTGGAACTACGGTACCTCTTCTATTCACAAACATTGTTTGTCTTGAGCTCCTGTTTTTGCCACCATTTTGAACTTCTGAAAACTCAATTTTGGGTTTATGTGTGCTTTGATGATAGAATAGATAATATAGGATGCTGTAAAATAGATAGTATATGTTGGATCTTAACACATGATAGTTAAAGACAAAATACTTAGGTGGTTAAGATCATAAAAATAATGGTAAAAAGAACAATTAAATTGTTCTAAATTGCCTTCAGAATATCAAAAGCTACACAAAACCATTATTTTACTCACAGTGTTTTTTTCTTTAGGCCAAATTGGGCAGAGGAAAAAAAAATGGGCCCTGTGAAAGTGTAACTTTTGAATAATATTTGAATTATTTTTAAGCATCTTTCAGGTTAAGTCATGCCCTTCTAAGATTTCATTGAAGGACTTCCTACTTTACTGATATGGAGCCATTTTATTCACCCTGAGGAATAAATAGAAATAGGAAATTCTGATAAAACATGTATGTAAATGTTCCCATTGATGAGCCATGGCACTCATGCCTTCGTTACAATTATCTCCTGCTGTTTCTTTTCCATACTATCAGATTTTAAACTTTTTGAGTTTGCTCTTTTCTCTTAGTACTAGTTAATGGAATCCCAATATTTGACCTTGATACTTCACATCCTAGCTAAACAATAGTGAAAAGAATCAGAGAAAAATAAAAAGAGAAATATTTCCCTTTCTCCTGTATAATCTTCTATGCTATTATTCTGCATCCTAAAGTGGATCTTGATGAGCAGGTTAAATGAGAACATTCATCAAAGTCCAGTAGAGAATCTTGAAAAGAATATCTAATCCTCTTGGTACTAACGGTAAACTGTCCCAAAGAAGTTATTTGCCCAAGGGTGCCTTTTAAGGGACTTGAACTTCAGCAAATGATATTAACAAATGTTTACAATTTAAATTGGTGTTTTTATTTAATAAATTGTTGCCCTTCTAATAACAATGTTATGTAAGTGTCTGCTTTCAAAAGTTGTAAATACATATACAATTCATTTATAATGACAAAAGAAGGGTTTTTTAATGCCCTTCTTTTACAGGGGGCCTAAAGGTATTATAAAATCTAAAGAATCTCTTGGATTATTGACTACAATATACTTTGGAAATTTTGGCCTCAAATATTTAATGATGAGCTTTTTGGATATTGATTTAAGTAAACTCGTTGAGTTTCCCAATACTGCTAATTAATTAATCTCTCAAAATAGTATCAAATATTTTATTTACACATATATGTACATAACATGTATTGCATATATATATATATGTATATAAATTTATATAGATGAAATGTTTGTGTCCCCCCAACACATGTTGAAACCTAATCTCCAATTTGACATTATTTGGACTTGAGGCCTTTTGGAAGTGATTAAGTCATGAAGATGGACAAGGCCCCAGAGCTGCTCTCTCTCCCTGCCCCATGAGACACAAATACAAAGATGGTGTCTGTGACCTGGGAAGAGAGCCTTCAGCAGGATCCTGACCATGCTGACACCCTGATCTCAGACATTCAGCCTCCAGAACTGCTAGAAATAAATGTTTTTTGTTTAAGGTACCCAGTGTATGGTATTCTGTTATTGAAGCCCAAACTAACTAAATTATGTAATATATATGTAACACTATACATAATGCAATATCCATAATATATATTCTATATGCTTTTTTTCAGACAGATATTTAATTTCTGAATATCAAATTGCCATCTACCCGATCCAAATCAGTGAATATCAGTCTCAGTTGTCCATAGTAATCCTTCTCTTATTTGGTTAATATAAACTAGCCATTCTCTATTTGGGATCATTTTGCCCCACAGGTACATGTAGCAATATCTGGAACATTTTTTGGTTGCCACAAATGGCAAGGGAGGCTGCTGTTGTCTTCTAGTGAGCAGAGGCCAGAAAAGCTGTGAAGCATCCTAAAATGCACAGTTCTCCCCCACAGCAAAGAATTATCTGGCTCCAAATTTCAGCAATGCTGAGGCTGAGAGGCCCTGATGTGGATGTGATGCTGTGGTAAAGGGATGTTAAATAATGATTATTTTAAAATATAAGAAAATAGAGGTTTACTATTAACATATAATTTTAATCAAACCAAGGTCTAAAAAACTACAGAAGGTAAAATCAGCATTATAATACAGGCAGTCCTAGATTCCCAATTGTTTTATGTTACCAGTCGATAAACCACTTATTTTTAGAAACACAAGGTGTTAGGATCTTGGAGTTCGAACCACACTGTTTAAGTTCATGTCAAAGTTTCACTTACTATGTCTATGACTTTGGACAATTTCCTGAACCTCAAATGTCTGAGTTTACTCATCTGTAAAACAGTCATAACTGTACCTATATTTTAGGATTACTGTGGTATTAAACTATCTAAAACAAATAAAAATCTTTATAGCAGTGGCTGGCATACATCAAATGCTATACAAATATTATTATATATCTTCAATAATGAATAATGTAAGTCTATTCTAAGGATGTAATGAGAGTTTTGCATGGATATTGTTTTGGGGATATAAAAACATTTTATTAATTCAAAAAAGGATTTTTGTCCTAATTTGAGAACATTTTACATTAATAATATTTTCATTTTAAGTCAGTAAAACTGAGGTACCTAAAAGATGAAATCATCTTGACTGTATTCTCAGTCCCCTCAATTTTCCAACCCCGTTCTTGGTGAGCAATGACGTGGTCCCATGAGATCAATCAGGCTGTCGCGATTTGCGAAAACAGATGTCATATACAACTAAAGCAAATTAGTTCATTTTTTGAAAAGGTAATGCAATACTGTAATACTCTTGCACATATTCAAACTTCACTTGGAAAATATGGAATTTATTTAGATCACTCTCATAAAATAGTATAGTTGCATTTGCAGCAGGAGAAAATCTATTTATTACCCGGGAAAAATCACAACCTAAACTTTAAAAAGATGGAGAATAGTTGCATCTTTCTCACACTTGGAAAGAGGCAAGCAATGCATGCCGATAACAGGGCTTGCACTCAATTTGTTACAGCAGGACAGCCCTGGCAACCAGTCCTAATGATAAAATTCAGAGAGGAGGGAGAGGAAGATAAAGGTCCTTGGTTGGTGTACCAAATTTATTTTTCTTCAACCATTAGTTCTAGAAAAGGTGAAAATAATCTGAAATTTCTTTCCTCCCACCAATTTGTAAACAAGAGACTGCAATTTTACGTAGATACTTCATTCAGTCCCATGCAGGGATCATTCAGGTCTCACAGGAAAGAATTTTGGCATAAATCAGATACTATTTCAAAATGACTCCACCTTTGTAAACCAGGAAGACATTGAAGCAAGTAAGCCATTTCTCACTCGGTAGGAAGTCCCTTGTAAAAGGTTATGGGTTAAACATAATGAGAAAGAGAAAACACAACTGTGATAAATGGTACTCCCTGGACAGCTCCATTAACCCAGGCACGGTCAGCAGAAGCCCAGAAAGTAACTTCCCTTGACCCAAAGGATAGGTTACCTGGTGGTGCCTTTGTAGCCCTTAATGTGGGAGAGTATGTCAAGCAGCTGATGGATTCAGGAATGTCGTTTGAAGAAGAGAAATGACTCCCCACACAGCATCACACAGAGAGTGGAGATACAGCAAGTGGCTGCAACATTTCAAAAGCCATAACTGATGCACTATGATTTATAATGCTTCACACAGATCAATTTTCCTGAATAGTCAAACCAGAAAAAATGATGATCATATGTCAGATGTGCCTTTTCTTTTAGAAATGTACTAAATTCAGTGATTTGCCCATTTGGAAACATTGGGATTATCGCCCTGCCACATACAGGCGTCCATGTCCAAGTGCTCTGATAAGGCAAGTGGTGAGGAAAATATCCTCTTGCATGTGTGGCAGAGGTGACAAATTCACCTGCTTAGTACTCACTGGGTGATGTTTCTATTACACGATTTTCACATCATGTTCGTATTTAAGTTTTTTTTTTCTTTCATTTCACATGTAACAATGCTATTTCTTTTTTTTTTCTAATTTTTTTTATTGTTTGTTATTATAGGGGTACACATGTTTAGGTTACGTATGTTGGTGGACACGTTTGAAACTGGGACTTGGGGGGAAGTGGGGGAAAGGGCAACATATGTATTTAAGTTTTGAAAACCACTCTGAAAGAGATGGCTCTCAAAAACCCAAAAATAAATAAATAAATATACAAAGTCACTTGAAAATTTAGATTCAGTAAATAAAAAACATGCTCACAAGGCTGTGATCACCGTGTTAGTAAAATTATACTATAAAAAAGAGGATTCAAAACCTGGAAATTATTTGATTTAGCAGATAAATGTAACTTTGGAAACCATTATTCTAAGTAAAAAAAAAGAGAAATGGAAAGAATAAACGAGAAAAAAAGGAATGAAAATAAATGTGACACTTCTGCACTTTATTGTCACAAGCTACCATATTTTAAGAATCTCAAATCCTGTCATTATGGAATTAGCAATTTAGCAAATCTTATGTTGAGTAAACCAGAGTACTTACTTCATTAAACATTTAAACATTACAATGAGTACATATAAGGATGTCTGTTTTTCAATTTTAGCCAGCAACTTTGTTTTATATTTAAGTACTGTTGATCATTTAATACTGATATCTTTAATATTCTGGATTAGGGGATGTTTAAAACCCAAAGATTTGTATCTGGAATTATAAGCATCTATATGCTGAAAAACCTGCTAAGTATTTAATATTTAATTAAAAATTCCCTATGTGTAGATTTTCTGGAAATAAGATGTATAGAACAACTCAGTTCTGCCCACATTCTATTCATAACCTAGCCACGTACTGTACTTATTTATCATGACTTTTTGTACATGTAATTTATTTGAAATATTTAAATATCATATTATACTATTGTCATAAAGAAAAGGAACTTAGAGAAGGAACTTTCAACAATTTACAGAATGAACTTACAGTAGTTGATTTTCTTCTTAATTTAAGAAAGGCTCTTTTGTATTATAAATGAAATAGTATGCAAAGGAATAGAAAAGTATGTTATTATTTCTGATTTTAGTTGATTCTTTATTGGATTATTACATATTATTATAGTTTTTAATGCTCTTGATGCCATTTTTCCTTTTGGAAGCTGTGTTTCACTCATTTTTTAAATGACAAATTACATTTTATGTATTTATGTATATTTATTATGCACAGTATGATATTTTGATGTATGTATACATTGTGGAACGGATAACTCGAGTGAATTAATATTGCATTGTCTCACATACTTATCACTTTCTCATGGTGAGAACATGATATCTACTCTCTTAGTAGTGTTCAAGTATACAATACATTGTTATTAACTATAGTCACCATGATATACAATAGATCTCTTAAACTTACTCCAACATTGCATTGTAAAAATATGTAAAGATTTTTTAAACATTCTACAGAGACAAACAACTGGGTTATTTCCAGTTATTGACAATTGGAAAAAAATGTGCTATTAGCATTCTTAAGAATGTCTTCTGTTGGATATGTAACTATGAGTAAAAAATAGATTGAAATCTTGCATGCCAACTGCCCAAAAGGGGCTGTACCAATGTAAATTTCATAGAAAAATGAGAATCCCTCGACACATTTATAAACCCTTGGTATTTTAATTTTACACTTAGCGCTTATGGTGGTATGCAATTTGTTTGTTTTATATTTCCCTACCCACAGATTTTCAAAAGTTTCCATATGTTTATTGACAATTTAGATACTCTCATTTTTAAGAGCATGTTGAATCAATGTGCACATTTTTAACTGCACTTTTTCTTATTTTCTTTTGATTTGTAGAATTATGTCATGCATTTCTGATATGAACTTTTTTTAGTCAATGATGTAATATTTACATATATTCCCAGGATTCTATTTTAATACTATGCTAAGGTATATTTTGATAATCAGACTCCCTAATTTCTCAAAGTCAAATATATAAAACTTTTCCTTCATTACTAGTGTATTTGGTGCCCAGTTTAACCTTTTTCTGCTCCAAATGTATGAAAGTTGATCTCATAGTCCTATATGTCCCTGGGTCCCTGATGACTCCTTTCTTTCTATTCTTTTTTTTTTTTTTTTCCTAAATTCACTTTCTCTCTCTTGTTTGCTTTGGGTTACTTATATTGACCCGTCCTTAAGTTCACTGTTTCTATCTTCCATCATCTCCACTTGTCCACAATTTTTTTTACCTTTTGTTATTGTCCTTTTGTTATTGATTTTCAGTTCTATAATTTCCATTTGATTATTTTGTATAATACAATTTCCATTTCTTTGCTGATATTTTAAAAATTCCATTTTGAGTTCATGTATAATTGATTATTGAAGTATTTTTATGATGGCTGCTTTAAAGTTCTTTTTGAGTAATCCCAACATTTGATTCATCTTCATGGTGGCATTGAATGTCTTATTCAGGTTGTGATTTTATTGGTCCTTTATACGATATGTGATTTTTAATGGTATCTTAGTTGGGAAATGCTAAGTCTTATTAACATATTTTATTTAGCAGCCATTCACCTTATTTAGGTTTATATAGATATTGGCCTACATTTTCGGACTCTTATTTCAATTAAATTTTAATTACCTTAGCCTTTTCATTGTTATCTTGATCCGCTTGCTTGTTTCTGGTGCCACTGGACTGTCTCTCAGTGTGAGTGAGACAGCTCCTAGATGTTGGAAATAACAGGCTCCCAGGGATAAGTGCTTACTGTGAAAGGAAACCACCCCTTCCCATGGTCTCCTTTCTACTCTGCCTGGGTTTCTCTGGCCTGTGAAGAGTATGGTTTTAGGTAGTTAGAGTGAAAGAAACTTCTCAGGCTGAGTTTGTTGTGGGACCAGTACCTCTTGCAGTCTCTACCCACCTGTAATTGTTTTTATTTTTAATTAATAAGAAAAGAAAAAGTATTTTGTATTTAGGCATCGATTTACTATTTCTCACGCTCTTCATTCCTTTACATAGATTGATATTTTCATCTGGTATTTCGCTTCTGTGAGATGGAGTTCCTTTAACATTTCTTATACCTAGATTTGCTGGTAATTAATTCTTTCAGCTTTTCTGTATCTAAATAAGTCTGTATTTTACCTGTATTTTTAAAAGATATTTTCACTGGGTGTAGATTTCTAGGTAGACACTCATTTTTCTTTCACTATTTTAAAAATGGTGGTACAAAATCTTTTAACTTGCATTTTTTTCCAAAAAGTCACGTGTCATTATTTTCATTTCTCTTTAAAGGATGTACTTCTTCTCTCTGGCTGTTTTTAAGATTTTCCCTTTATCATTTTCTCTTTATCTAAACAATTTAATTATAATATGACAATGTTTATTTTCTCAGTTTTTTTCATTTACAATTTCTCGAGCTTTTCAGATTTATGGCTTCCTAATTTTCCCGAAGATACACATCTTTTCCAATCTTTTTTTCTCTGTTTTTTATTTTGTGTAGTTTCTATTGCTATTCACGTTTGTTAATCTTTTCTACTGCAGTATAAACTACTGCTAATCCTGAACAGTGAATTTGCCATTTCAAACATGCTAGGATCCATCTGAGTCAATCTGGGTGGTCTTTAAAATATTCTATATTTCTATTTAACTTGCTCAAACTTTTCCCTAGTTTACTGAAAACATAAAATGCAATTATATTAATGGTATAATGTACATGCCTTCTAATTCTATAATTTATGCAATTTGGGGGTTAGATTTAAATAATTGATTTTTCTCTTTATTATGGATTATACATTCTATCTTCTTCATTGTGAGTTTACATTTTTGTGTGGTGAACATTTTGCATACAGATTGATCATTTTTAACCTAAAAATTTCAAATCTGATGTGCTCCAAATTCTGAAGCTTTCTGAGCTCCGACATGACTTCATGAAAGGAAGATTCCACACCTGACCTCAAGTGATAGTTTGCAGTCAATACAGAGTCAAAACTTTGTTTGAAGCTCAAAGTTATTAAAAATACTATATAAAATTACCTTCAGGCTATGTGTATAAGGTGCATGTGAAACATAAATAATTGTGTGTTCATACTTGGGTTTCATCCCAAAGATATCTAATTATGTGTATACAAAATATTCCAAAATCTGAACAAAATTTTAGATCCCAAACACTCTTGATCTCTCCCAAGCATTTCAGATAAGGAATACTTAACCTGAACTTGTAAATATTCTTGAGCTTTTTATGCTAATGGTTATGTTAACTGGAAATATTTTAAGTATTTTATATCTTGTTTTTAGACTTTAATTATATGGGAAGAGATGAATGCTTAGTCTAGGGCTATTTTTCCCTACACTTCAGGCAAAATTCTTCTGAGGAATCCAAATAATACTCCATGAAAAGCAAAATTTTACTTTAAAATACCTACCAGGCAGATAATTAAAATGAAATATTAAATTATGCTAAATATTAAATTAATCTTTCATTTAATTCTTTAAAATAGTTTTTAGTTTTGTGGATTTATTTTATAGTATAATTTCAGAATTTATTCTACATTACTGTTTCCTCTGTAAAAAGAGAAATGCAGTGCTTATTATAAGGTATGCGATCTACCTCTAATCTTTTCTTAAATATCGTATCTTGTTACGTACCAAAGATCTCTTTAAAACATGCCCTTTCTTAGACATAATTCTTTCAAATGTATATTTTCATCAAGTAATATTGAATTAAGTTTCGAAATTTTTGTGTGTATCTGAAAGAGCAATGTTAGTGTTTATAATGACTTGCTTTCCTTCAGTGCACCTCATTCATTCATCATTTACTCATATACAAATTTTAATCATCCTCTTACCTCTGTATTCATCAAAATTGAACCAAATGATTCCACATAATTTGCCTCTTAGAAGATATCAAAATATCCTACTTTATTTTGAAGCATTGTAAGGATTTTGTTTAAGTCTACACTTGCTCACACAGCTGGTTACATTGACCCTCTTAAAAAATTTAAAAGAAAAAATTTTGGACTTTTTCTCATGCTTTGTATAAATCTGATATAAAGCCTCTGATATTACCTTCTGGAAAAGGAAACACACAATCAGATGATTTTAAACTATGAATATTAATG
>RJWJ010042352.1:0-13092 GCA_004363605.1 Indri indri | reverse complement strand
GATATAAAAACTGGCGAATTCCCAGCCCCACTGGGGTTGGGGGTCTAGAATGAGGACAGGGGCCATAGAGTCAGCAAGCGGAAGTGTGGTAATGAAAAGATCAGAGTTGGCGAAGAGGGCAACAACAAAGCTGGTATTGGGATAGGAGAGGCAGTGAAGGGAGGCTGGGGCTGGAGTCTGGGCCGTGGCTGAACCCCTCTCGGAGGCTCTTGAGCCAGTAAGGCCTGTGCTTCCCTCTGCAGCCAGCCCGGGGTGGCTGGGCTGTAAAGGTCCTGGCTTTCTCAGGTGTGGCCTTTGTATTGTTCTAAGGCAAAACCATTGTCCTCTCCTAACCAAGGGCCCTGTATTTCTGTTGGCCGCAGTGCTGCCTTCCCTGGGAAATCTGGGGCTCACCTGGGAGCTGGTCTTCACCTCCTTCTCACTTCCTACACACATTGTTCTATGTGCTCTGTTTTATTTTCTTGGTTGGGGTTCTGGCACATGAACTTTTTTTTACCAAGGTTGTGACAGTTATGGATTTGGGGCTTAGAAAATGCTATTTTAAAACTTTTTAAAGTATTTCATGACTGCAATAATTGTACACTGCTTTAGCATTAAAAAAATGTCTTTGTGTGATTCATCCCTATGCTGTAGGGAGCTTATTGTCGTTTCTCATGCCAACCTAGGGGAGCCATCAAGATGTGACTTCATAATAAGTCTTTGTAACTTATTAAAACAGAACTGCCCTTCTGTGGGGGGCACCTGTGTGGCGGGCACATGAGGAGATTGTTAGAAGGCCAGGAGAATGTCTGACTCAGTAACAGGCCAACAGTGATGGCAAGAAGCTAAATTCTTTTACAGAAAAGGACCTGTTCATCTTTAACCTATCGTAAAATGAGTACATGGTCGTCCGTTAGTATACATGGGGGATTGGTTCCAGCCCCTACACCCCAAAATCCTCACATACTCAAGTCCCTCAGTTAGCCCTGGTCGGCTCTCTGTTTACATGGATTTTGTATCCCATGAATACTATGTTTTCGATTTATGTTTGGTTGAAAAAAAATCCACATGTGAATGGACCTGCTCGTTCAAGCCTATGTTGTTCAAGGGTTAACTGTGCCTATTTAGAGATAAGAGTCTTTTTTTCATGATTTAATAAAACAAAGGCTCTCTAAGTAGAATTTGTGTCTATGCAGAGAAATATGAAATAGGAAAATTTATTCATTCAATAATCATATGCTTTTTTATATGGGAAATAAGGGACATAAAGATCTGTATTAATAACTAACAGTTATTGAGGACTTAGTGTGTAACAGGTGTTATTCTGTGTCACTCACTTAGCAATCCTATGAGGTAAATGTTATTATTCACATTTTATGAATAAGGAAACTGAGGCCCAGAGAGGCTAAATAACTTGCCTACGGTTACTAAGGTTACCACCTAGGTGTTTGCGGCAGAGTCTAGGATTTGGATCTAGGGAGCCTGCTTCCAGAGCCTAAGCATTTACCTCTACACTCTCTTATTTTCCTGTAGTACCTTGTTTCTATGAGCTCATGGTTGAGTCCATGGACAGATAAGCAAATCAGTGAATATAATGCATGTTCTGTGCTTTGAGAGTACTGTTGTAGAACTATATATAAGACACTATGGAATTATCTTGGATGTCCAGAAATATTTACAAATAAGCAAACACCTGAGATGAGTCGTGGAAGATAAGAAGGAGTTTATTAAGTACAAAGAAGAAATAGGTATCCCAGATGAGAAGAACCTATACAAAAGCACAGAGGCATGAGAGAGTATGGCACACTCGGTGAGCAGCTTGAGGTGGTGCTGGTATTATAGATGAGACTGGACGGGTTAGGTAGAGGCCAGATTATAAAGGATTTGTATATTATGCTAAATAGTTGGACTTCTGAGATGGGGATCAGTTGAAGGTGGGGACTAGGTCGAATTGGTTCTATTGTTGAGAATCTAGCTAATTCTTTGTTTCTTCTAATCTCCCCATGTGGATCAGGGTGGAGAAGTGAGTGATTATTATCAAAGTTTGGAAATCCTCAACTATCATTATTCTCTCACGAGCCCTCTACATAACTGCCTTGGTTCATAAGACGTATTCTTCATGCCTCTGTGACTTTGAACACCCTGTTCGCTTTGTCCTTGAATGCTTATCCTCACTCTTTGTTTGCCAGGTGAACTCCAATTCACCTTTTATGACTGACTCATGCTCACATGACTTGTTCAGTGAAATCTTGTCTGATCCTTCCTATCAGAGTGGGGTGCCCTTCATTTTGATACTCAGCACTTTGTGTAAACCTCCAACATAGCAGTTATTCCAGTGAAAAAGGAGAGCTCTGCAATATGACCTGCATGGGTTCAAATCCTGCTGTGTGTATCTGCAAGAAACAGTTGGCACACTAAGAGGGTTTAACTGAAGAGAGTTTAATGACGACAATATTTGCAGAGCTGTGGCCAGGGCAAATGTGTTTCATTAACCTCCAAGTGGAGCCTACCTCCCTCCCACTCATGGCCTGAGGGGCGGCAGAGGAGTGGTCTTACTGGATCCTGGTAGGAAGAGCTGGAGCCCTAGAAGAGCTCTTCATAGGGGCAGTGGCAGAGGGATGCAGCCACCGCCAGAACTGAGTGAGTCAGGAAGGAGCAGGGGGAGTAAATATACTGCCCTCTTAGCTCCTGTTGGTACATCCCACTGACCCAACCCAACTGGAAACCGGGGGCAAAGGAGCTTGGGTGATGCAGATCATAGCCACCAGCTTCTCGGGGGCTGAGCAAGGCAGAGATGGGCAGACAATCTGAGAGAGGCACAGGGACAACAGAGAATAAAATCATACCTGGTGTCCTTTGCCAAGCTGTTTCAACTCTGAGACTCAGTTTCCTTATGATAAAGGGATAATAACAAGGGCTACCTCATAGAGTTGTGAGGAAACTGAGCTGGTGTGTGGAAAGAGATTGCACGGTGGTGAGCTGCTTGGAATAAGCAATAAATGGTAGTTCCTTCCATTCCTCCTCTACCCTAGACTATGAGTTCTTTGAGGGCCATTTCATGTGGTCTTGGAATATGTCCTGACATCTGGAATCTGAATGTATTTTATTGAATAAATGAATGAATGATACTTGTACATGAAATACAGTTTGTGAAATGAGGGGTATAAGTAGTAAGCACTACAGGAATTCTGAGAACAGAGAGGGGTCCACCCCCCAATAGGGTGATTAGGGCATAATGGTATTGAAGAGTTGGGATTGAGTTGGGCTTTAAAATATGGGCAGGGATTGGCTAGGCAGCAGATGCTGGGGCTGGGAAGTAGAGTAAGCAAAAGCAGTGAGAACTGACTGGGTGTGGGGATTTATGTGAGAGAAGTACAGAAAAAGCTAGAAAAATAGATCGGGGCCAGAATACATTTCAGATGATGACTGGTTTAAACTTCATTTTCTATGCTTCATGGAGACACTTCCTAAAATCAGAGCATGATTTTAGGAAGACTAAGCATGTGCAGGGTGAGTCAGGGGAACAAGACAGGGGGACAGTTCAGTCACAACTGCAGCAGTCCAGCAATGAGGCGATTAGGGCCAGGGTGTGGTCCCTGGCACTCTCTGCTGATGATGGGGAATCTGAGAATGGCCCCACCCTCTCTCCTGAAGGGTCGGTTGGAAAAGAGAGAGATTAGAGGGTGGCAAACAGCAGTGGAGGCTACTCAGTTGCTTGGGGCAAAAAACCATTCTGGGGAGCGTTCTTTAGGGCAGATAAAGCTTACTTCCACCATCTTACTGCATCTCCTATCAGTTGTCTTGGACATTGGAAATTGTCAGAGTTGGGAGGGAGGAGGCTGCTGGCTCCTTGTCTCACGCGATTCCTGTGCAGTCTTCTGGAACCTTATAGCCTCTGCTGACGTTTCCCTGTTTTCATGCTACATATGGATTTGAACTGAGGCTTTGTGTCCTCTTCCAGATTTGGGTAAGTGCAGTCAGTAGTAGTACCTGCTAGAGTCACTCCGTTCAACATGCGCCCAAAGCCTTCGTCTTTTCCAACTTACACATTTGGAGAAAAATCGGTGTTACCACATATTGCTGTGAAAGCAACTCTGATTATGGGTTGGAGATGGAATAAAAATAAATCAGCTATGGTGGTGATTCAGGATTATTTGAGTGACTTTACATGAAGCACTCTACGCATTTCTAGTGGCAATCTGAATAAGGAATAGGCTCATGAGTAAGAAAGACTAAAACAGAAGTAGCTGCAAAGAAGATGAATCAGAAAATGTGACTGTGCAGTTTCAGCCACGTTCAGTAGGACTGTTCTCTTGATGAAGTGTCACGTGGAATATGTTATAGGTTAGCATCTTTGACTGCTCTAACCTACTTACTCACTCTGATTTTTAAGTTATACTCAAGTGTGCCTGTAAGAATTTGTAATGGAGATCACTAATATAAACTTAATTAATAATATGTATTTTTTTATTTCACTCTTTTGGAAAATTAGATGCTTCTAAGGGTGAGTAAACTAAACATTTATCCTGATTTTCACTCAGTATGCATGTCTTGGGATTTACACTGTATATTAAGATATGTTGGCCGGGTGTGGTGGCTCATGCCTGTAATCCTGGCACTCTAGGAGGCCAAGGTGGGAGGATTGCTTGAGGTCAGAAGTTCAAAACCAGCCTGAGCAAGAGCAAGATCCCATCTCTACAAAAAATAAAACATAAAAAAATTAGCCAGGCATGGTGGCGCACACCTGTAGTCCAAGCTACACAGGAAGCTAAGGCAGGAGGATCACCTGAGCCCAGGAGTTGGAGGTTGCAGTGAGCTATGATGATGCCATTGCACTCTAGTTGGGGCGACAGAGTGAGACTCTGTCTCTTTTTTTAAAACGAAAAAAGTCACTAGGATGCTTAGGAATTTTTTCCTACCCTGGAGCAGAAAGATAATGGGATCCACATGTCCATTTGTTCTTTAGTATTTTGCCATTACAAAGCAATTTTTTGTTTCTGAAGCCTAGAAGTTTTAAACATCACCATCATTAACAAGAGCTCTTGCATTTGCTGCGTGCTTACCTCATTGGCAATACATGGGCCTTGTTCTCTGCCCTCTTCCCTGTTTTTTTCTTACTTAATCTTCCCAGCAATTCTCTGGGGTTGGTGCTCACTTTCCCGAGGAGGAACTTGTGAAGGTCACACAGCTGGTAGATAATGGAGCTAACATTTAAGCCCAGGCACTCTTGACTTGAGAAGTTTGAGTAAAGAATGGAGAATTCGAAGTGATCATGATTCTAGTGCCAGATGTTTATCTTTATCAGCCCTCCTTGAAGTATTCGAATTACTTTGAGTCTCAGTTTTCCTAACTGCATAGATGGTAGAGGTAGTTGAGATCTTGTGTTTTTTAAACTATTAATTGACTAAAACCTATTTCAAGATGATATTGAAAGTAAACTCCAAAGCTCATTTTTTTTTGCTATGCATTTTGTTGTCTACCTCTTTCTGTGGCTCAGCACCTAGGAAGTAGCAAAAGTCATTTTGCCGTACTGCCTATTCACATGATCCTGTTAATGTATAACTCTCAGGCCCAAGAAATATTTATGTGTTTTGAGGTCAAGGGTGCGGTACGGGGAAATAAAAGTTTTAGAGTGCTAGAAAATAATCAAACACACTGCCCATTCCTATTACATTTCACTGACTCCAGTTTTTCACACTTCAACAGAATTGTCTACGTTTCCTTGTGACTTAGAATAGCTGAGACTTTCTGAGCTGAAAGAATATCTAATTAAAACAATGCTCCTAGGTTATTTCCCAAGCTGTAGCTTGCTTCCCTGCTGGCAATACCTTAGCCTCTGAGCTTCAGTTTTCTTACTTTTGGGCTCCGACCATAAGCAAGCAACTGGATTATTGAGCCTGACAATTTTGACTCAGATGTTGAAGGACAGACAGGCCTAGCACAAGTGATTGGTCCTGTTTTTTTTTTTTTTTTTTTTTTTTTTGAGACAGAGTCTCACTCTCTTGTCTGGGGTGAGTGCCGTGGTGTCAGCCTAGCTCACAAGAACCTCAAACTCCTGGGCTCAAGCAATCCTACTGTCTCAGCCTCTCGAGTAGCTGGGACTACAGGCATGCTCCACCATGCCTGGCTAATTTTTTTTTCCTATATTTATTTTTAGCTGTCCAATTAATTTCTTTCTATTTTTTGTAGAGACGGGGTTTTGCTCTTGCTCAGGCTGGTCTCGAACTCCTGAGCTCAGAACGATCCACCCGCCTCGGCCTCCCAGAATGCTAGGATTACAGGCGTGAGCCACCGCGCCCAGCCTGGTCCTGTTTTTTGAAATGGTAAACTCGAAGAAGAAGCAGGTTTGGATTGAGGGGTAGAAATAAAAATTTTCAAGTTGGATATGTTAAGTTTGAAATATCTATTGGATATTCTTGTGTATGAATTTCATGAAGATGTGGGTTTGGATTTGGAATCATTAGTATATATATGTTATTAAATCCATAAGACTGGATGGGATGACCCAGGAAGTGAAAATTGATAGAGAAGAGAAGACAGTTGAGGGCTGAACCTTGGGGTCCTCCAGTGTCGAGAGTTTGGGAAGAGGACTGAGCTTCCCTTAGAACTTCCATCGCTTCCCGCAGAAATATAGATGCCTTAAACAGAGATGGGTCGAGGGCTCTTGACTTTCAGTTAAGAATACTCATTTTAGGCCAAGAAAACACCATTCAGGTAGAGAAGGCCATTCTCTAGTCTCTCCTAGAGAAAATAGCAGAAAGGAGTTTCCCAGATGTACTTATTTCTCGTTTCCTCGCTGCACTCTCCTCTACTAAACCACTTCCTTGACCTCACTGTTATTTTCCTTCTGTTGTTGGTTACTGTTCTTGAGTCTTGGGGAAAATTTCTGCTTTTCCGATTACAGCTTCGGTTTTTGTAAGGCTGCAGCATATTTTGGAAGATTGCATTGTTTTAATTATTTAAAATTAATATTAACAAGATTTTAGATCATCTTCGTAGCTGGGAACTTGTTGCAGTGTAGAAAAGACAACATGTATCCTTGATCTCATTGAAAATATAGCAGGGTGTTTTTCTGTTCCTTTCCTGCTTAGATTATTAAATGGTCTTCCCTTTCCCTTTCCTTTTCAAATATATAGGACCAGGCAACTTTATTTGCATAACCTCAGGACACTTCCCCTTCTGTGGAAGGCATGACTGTACAGCTCATACCTTACTTTGGCTAATTAGTTGGAAGATCCAAAGCTCTTAAAGGAAATGTTTATTTCCTTTTCCTCTTTGGAATTCTAGAGAATGAATTGAATTAATAAAGTCAAACTTCTTTTGTTAACTGCATGAAAAGGATTTCATTGAATGACACCCATCGAATTTATTGAGTCTTTGCTACACATTTCTATACCTCCCTTTTTAGGTTCTTAGTTAACGGAATCTTACAAAAGATTTCATTTATTATAAATTTGCTATCAAAAGGTTTAAGAATAATTGGTACACAGGAGCATGCGACATAGGTAGACTATACTGAATAAACAGTGCTAACATAGATAGTCTTTAGTCTCTCAAACAACTTATGAAACAAAGATTAACTTGGTAAAGGGATTCATGTGTTCTACTTGGAGAAGAATAAGCATTTCTTTCTTGCTTGCTTTCTTGCTTTCTTTTGTGGAGACAGGGTCTTGCTCTGTTGCCAGGGCTAGAGTGCCGTGGCGTCAGCCTAGCTCACAGCAACCTCAAACTCCTGGGCTCAAGCAATCCTCCTGCCTCAGCCTCCCAAGTAGCTGGGACTACAGGCATGTGCCACCATGCCCAGCTGATTTTTCTATTTTTAGTAGAGACGGGGTCTCACTCTTGCTCAGGCTGGTCTCGAACTCCTGAGCTCTAGCAATCCTCCCGCGTAGTCCTCCCAGAGTGCTAGGATTACAGGCATGAGCCACCATGCCCAGCAAGCATATCTTTCTAACTCATGATTCTTTTTGAGGTCAGAATTTTGACTGCAGCAAAGTCTCTTGCCATTCTTTTGTGTCTGTCTTGTACTTAGAGTCACCTGTTGTCTTTAAAAAAAAAACAACAAAAAACACTTAAATTCTTTCAGCTCCTAACAACGGAAACTTAAAGAAAACATTTAGATAGCCACTTACACTTTCAAAGTTTTCGTGGACAACTGTGGATCAAAGGACTGAAAAGGAAGCCCCTTCAAAGATGGTCTTGTTTATTACTTTACTTCTAACTAGAACAATCCTTAAATTGTTCTGGGAACATGGGCATAAATTCCTTTATTTTAAAGACCACAACCATAGTCTCCCTCAGAATTCAGTTTGGAATTTAACAGCCATCTTTGCCAGAGACAGCTTTTTGATCTTGGCTCTAAATCCCGTGGATTATAATTTAAGACCATTTCCTATTGTCGTTTCCTCTGTGAAGAGGAGGCAGCGTAGCCCACCCGCCACTGTGTTACTATCGGTCTTTGTGAATCAAAGAATGTTAAACTTTGAGGGGATCTTAGAGCTTATCTGTCTCAACAGTTCTCCTGATGCTGGATTTCGCTGTGCTTCAGTATTTTTGGTGATGAGATCTCCCATCATTAGATAGCTGTAATTAGCAGCAAGTTAATTTTACTCCATAATCAATAAGCTGTTTCTTTTCTAGGTTCATGGTTCCATCTCTGGGGACCTTTTCTCCTAGGCCTAATTCATAATTTTCTCAAAGTCACCTTTGTTGCACTCCTCTAAATCAGTGGTCCCCAACCTTTTTGGCATAAGGGACCCGTTTCATGGAAGAAAATTTTTCCGCAGACCAGAGCAAGGGGCAGGGGGATGGTTTCAGGATGATTCAAGCACATTACATTTATTTTGCAGTCAAACCTCTCTGCTAATGATAATCTGTATTTGCAGCTGCTTCCCCGGGCTGGCATCACTGCCTCAGCTCCACCTCAGATCATCAGGCATTAGGGTCTCATAAGGAGTGTGCAACCTAGATCCCTCGCATGTATAGTGTACAGAAGGGTTTGCGCTCCTATGAGAATCTAATGCCGCCACTGATCTGACAGGAGGTGGAGCTTATGCGGTGATGCGAGCAATGAGGAGCAGCTGTAAATACAAATGAAGTTTCGCTTGCCTGCCTGCTGCTCACCTCCTGCTGTGTGGCCCAGTTCCTAACAGGCTATGGACTGGTACCAGAACCAGTCTGCAGCCTGGGGGCTGGGGACTGCAGCTCTAAATCACCTTCAAGTGAGTGGTAAGGGTCCATCTGATTTCTCTCAATATTGCCTCTGGTTTTTGTTTTTGTTTTTCAGTTGTGAGATGATAAGGGTGGTTCAGAAAGTCAATATGGAAATCGAATATATCCAAACAAAATTCTGTTTGTGCCTTGGGAGAGGTGAAGTTAGTTCTGGAAATGACAGTAACGTTCCAGAAACATTATTTCTTTGCAGTAGCACTTTGTAGTTATAGTAGCACTTCGTGTTTTTCAAAGTGTGTTCATATTCCCATTATCTCATTTAATCTGAACATTAAATGAGCATTAGGTAGGGACATATATTATTGACTCAGTTTGACAAAATTAACTCTCAGACTGTAAGTGATTGGCCCAAGTTCATAAAACTAGATAGAGACAGGCATCCCACCTCCTTGCGATCTGTTATCTCCTTTGTTTATCTTATGTTTAGTCTCTTTCTCAGATAATGCTTAGGGAGATAGGTGAGAGCTTTCAGGGAGAAGCATATAGGTTCCAGTTGACTGGAGGAATTATTCATCTTCTCAGTGTGACTCATCCGCAGGGACTAGCTTTATATTTTTGAGAGTCTGCTCACAGCCTGCATTATCTGTATTGGCCACCCGGGGCACCAAAATATTGGCAAGTCCACTCTCATCTAATACTAGCAAGGTCATGCTGTAGCCTCCATGCATCCTACTCCGTTATCAGTTGGTAAAGTAGATAATCCACTCTGATGCTGGGGAACGCCACTAGCTTGTCTGCATCGACCCCCACTCCATGCAGCTCAGCATTCCTAAGATGGATGTCAGATACTGTCTTAGACCATCTGTGCTGCTGTAACAAAATACTTGAGATTGGGTAATTTATAAATAATAGAAATTTATTTTCTCACTCCTTGGAGTCTGGGAAGTTCAAGATCAAGTTGCCAGCAGGTTTGGTGTTTGGTAAGGTGCCATTCCTCACTGATGGCACCTTGTTACTGCGTCCTCATGTGGTGGAAGGCGGAAGGGAAAGAGAGCAAGAGAGTGAGGTAGCTCTCTGAAGACTCTTTTGTAATAGCATTAATCCATTCATCAGGGCATAGCCCCTATGATTCAATCGCTTCCCAAAAGGCCCCACCTCTTAATATTATCACACTGGGGATTATATTTCAACTCATAAATTTTATGTGGCGTACAACATTCAAACTGTAGCAGATACCTAAGTTAATTTGGTATTAAAATTTAGTTTAAACGTCCTTGTACATTGGTGGTAGAATGTAAAATGGTTCAGCTGTTATGGAAAACAATATGGCGGTTCTTCAAAAATTTAAATATATAGGGCTAGGCGTGGTGGTTCATGCCTGTAATCCCAGCATTTGGGGAGGCCAGGGTGGGAAGATTGCTTGAGCTCAAAAGCTCGAGACCAGCTGGGGTGAGATAGTGAGACCCCCATCTCTACAAAAAATTTTTTTAAAAAATTAGCTGGATGTGGTGGCATAAACCTGTAGTCCCAGCCATTTGGGAGGCTGAGGAAGGACGATCACTTGAGCTCAGGAGTTTGAGGCTGCAGTGAGCTATTGTGCTGCAGCACTCCAGCCTGGACAACAGAGCAAGATCCCGTCTCTTAAAAATAAGTAGAATTGCCCTATGAGCCAACAATTCTGCTTCTGGATATATACCCAAAAGAACTGAAAGCAGGCTCTCAAAGAAATACTGGACACCCATATTCATAGCAGCTTTATTCACAATAGCCAAAAGATGGAAGCAACCCAAGTGTCCATCAGTGGATGAATAGATAAACAAAATGTGATATATACATACAATGGAACATTATCAGCCTTAAAAAGGAAGGAAATTCTGACACATGCTACAACATGTATAAACTTTGAGGACATTCTGCTGAGTGAAATAAGCCAGTTATGGAAGAACAAATGCTGTATGATTCCACTTATATGAGGTATCTAGGGTAGTCAAACTCTCAGAAACAGAAAGTAGAATGGTGGTTGCCGGAGGCTCCAGGGAGAGGAGAAAGGAGATTTAGTGGGTACAGAGTTTTAGTTTTGCAAGATAAAAAGAATTCTAGAGATTGGTTG
This sequence comes from Indri indri, assembly GCA_004363605.1. Taxonomy (NCBI): domain Eukaryota; kingdom Metazoa; phylum Chordata; class Mammalia; order Primates; family Indriidae; genus Indri; species Indri indri. The sequence goes on along the minus strand of RJWJ010042352.1, from coordinate 1,832 downwards.
CATGGCAATATGACTGTACGTAACACTCCTATATACTTAAAAATATTTAGGGTGATAAATTTTATTTTATGTGTGTTTTACCACAATTAAAAAATTAAATTTAAACAGAGCAGCTGCAGGCAAGGAAGCATCAAAATAATAATAAAGGTTCATAGAATAAGGGCCCCAAGTGGTTAGAACATGAGAGAAGCTATACACTTAGCAATTTTAAAACAAAACTGTCATGAAGTATGAGAGGAATAAGGTAAACAAGAGGTAATTACAAGTAGCAAATGCCAAGAAAAGGATTTAATTACTAATTGGAGGATGTTTCCTTATATTTCTAGTATGGGCATGACTGTGGATTGAATATCAGATTGCAAGACATATTTCATATGAATGAAATGGCAGTTGGTATCGTTACTCTTAAAAAAAGAGAATCTACTTAGAACGTAAACTATTAGTTGAGGTTTTAAGGGATATTGTATAATGCATTTGCCATATGAGTTACAGCATTATACTCTGGAACAAACAATATTGACCTAAAACAACATAAACTTAAATATTAATTTAAGCGACTATATTATTTCATGATCAGTTTGTGTTCCTGTGTCAAAAAACTGTTCAGAAACTTTATTTAGCAATTTAGCAAATAGATATGTTGATGTTGTTAGGAGCTAGGATTTTCAGTGGGAGAGAAAAGAGATGCAGATATAAAATCAGAGATGTTAAGAAAACTCTGTAATCTTAAAATTGACTCATAAATATCAGTTTGAACTCATAATGAATTCATTAAAAAAAGGTGCACATGCTATCTTGACTTATGATGGGGTTATGTCCCAGTAAACCCATCATACGACAAAAACATTGTTAAGTTGAACCATCATCTTAAGTCAGGGGCAGTCTGTATTTGCCAGCTCTGTCTGTTGTAGGTAATGTAGAATGAACCTGGCACATCTTGTCAAACTGGAAAGCAAGGAAACATCAGAGACTACTGGGGTCCTGTCAGGAGGACCAGGAATAAACTTGGAGAGGCTCCTACTGCTCAATTAATAAGAATAATGATCACAATGGTTTAATACACATCAATATATTTGAAATCCATGAATCTATATTTTTAAAAACCACCTCACTGAGGACCTTTGACGAATGCTAGGGAACCAACTCACTTTTCTGAAAAGTGGTAGAGGGAAAGATTCAAGCATTATCTTAACTTTGCTGTAGGAATTATTCCACCTGGTAATTGAGTAGTTGTTGAGGAAAGATAGAATGATGAAATTGCAATGTTGTCATTTTTTTAAATTTATTTTTATTTTATTTTTTAGTTTTTTCGAAGGGAAAGGAGAGGACCAGTGTCAGCATTTCGCAAACCCTAATGAAATAACGAACCCAGAAAATGATCATCAATGACTGCTAACACCCAAAAGAGAGACAATCACACATACATGCCTCCTGATCAAAGTATACAATAATACTCATGAAGTGTACTTGCTAAAATAATGGAACCTAAATCAGTTCAAACTACTTGGTCAAATTACAGATTTACACAAAATACAGGGGACAGAGGAATATGTTAAGTGATATGGTGGAGATACAATTAGCAAAATCAGACTGTCTAGGACAAACACCTCTGTTCTTTCAACAAATAAATTACAGAAAAAAAATGGAGTGGTAGCTACACATGAAAAGAGACTTAAGAGACCTACCAACCAAATATAATGTGTGTGCTTATTTGGATAAACAAACTGAACATAAAAAAAAGAGTTCTTGAGAAAACTGGGGAAATTTGAACCCTGTAGATTTGATGATATTAAAAAATGTATAAATATTTTAGATTGATAATGGTATGTTGA